>OY811973.1:10413974-10445152 GCA_963681505.1 Eunapius fragilis | reverse complement strand
TTGCACTTCAGGTATTAAAATTTCTGAAGTCGTTATAATCAATTGTAAAGCACTCGCTATTGAATAGATCATAGAGTTGCCCTTTCATGTAAGGTACCTCCCCCTCTTCTGCTAAGCAACTCCCCCCGCCTTTCGTAATGTGCCTGAAGTGTACACCTCCTCACCCCCACTGTCGTATCGCTGACTAAACCCCCAACCATAACTAGCCCCCCACCCCCCGCTTGTCGTATCGCGGGTCTAAATCCCCAACCATAATTAGCCCCCCACCCTTAAAACTTGTCTACGCCCTTGGGGGGGGGGGGGGGGGGGGGTTGCTGTCCGCTTCAGGTCCGATACAAAAAGTGGGGGCCCTTTGTTTGGCACACAGCAAATACATTATCGTTAATAATTAACGGTTACAAGTATATATAGCCGAAGCTAACGTATCCCAGAGAGGGTGCTCCGGGTCCTCAGCCATAATTGTAACCGGTAATAACAATAACGTAGAGTAGGCCCTATGCCAAACAATTAAAGGGCCCCCACTTTTCGTATTGGGTCTGAAGCGGATAGCAACTCCCCCCCCCCCCCCCCCCCCCCCCCCCCCAATTATCGTACCTGGCCTGACCTGAATCACCCCCCTCGCTGACGCCGGCCACTGCCGTAGTGTACAGGTATTAGTGTCGTGGTCCATTTGAAATCATAAAGTAATGTCTTACTTCGCGCTTGCCTACCAGGGTTAGTATTTCAATATTCCACTAACATCGAAAGTCAGCCGGTCATCAAATACACAGTCAGATCGAGGTTATTTATATTATTGGTGAGAGGATTATAATTGCTCATAAACATTGTTAATTCGTTTAATAGTTAGTTAATCGACCCTTCCCCCCCAAAAAATTACGTCACTATGTAGTAATAATTAAAGCACATATCTTGATTTTAACTTCATAATCCATATGGACATGTGTTCCCCTTGTGGCCGAGTCATATGGAGCCTGGGGCAACGAAGCGATGCAAGCTTTTTCACGGCTTGCATCGTACCTTGCCACAAGGACCAACTCCCCCAAGTCCAAGGTTGTCTGCAGCTTGTATGGCCGCCTTAATTTGACTCTTGTGCGAGCCAATGCCCGAGCCCTCCTCTTACGATGTGGCTGTTCCCTTCAGGAGGGGGATAGTTCCTCATTGTCACTTTCATAGCCAGTGTGTCTCGATATGTATGTATGTATTAATAATAGCATTCGTTATTTAGTGCATTTATTCTGATTAGTGTATTCTGCTGCATCTTGTATTCCTGTTCATGTTATGCGTATTATAATAATCCATGGTTATATAATCCATAACAATCTGAAACTCAAATTTTTATAGTGGAAAGTAAAAAAATTCCGCTATATGCTAAAACGTTTGTTATTCATCCCTGTAATAAAAAAGAGAGGCCTCAAAATAAATACAAGTATCCCACAATCAGATTAAGGTACATGTAGGCAGACGAATACACAACCACATATGTACATAGGCTTTGGGGATAAATATAATATTAGTAATATACGCCCCAGGAAAAGAGCTGGGAGTGTGTGTGTGTGTGTGTGTGTGTGTGTGTGTGTGTGTGTGTGTTGTGTGTGTGTGAGTGTGTGTGTGTGTGCATGTGCGCGCGTGCGCTTGTGTACAGACCACACCCAGACATTAAAACGACTAGTGGCTAGAGAGAATCTGAATTCTTGCCCAGACCAACTGACTAGCATGCAGCTTGAGAGATTTAAATATTAACCCCAGGGTACAGACCACACCCACATGACACAACTGACTAGCAGCTAACTCATTCTTGCCCAGAGTACAGATCAACCCGACAGGTTACATCAGCATCAGCTTAAAAGATTCTTCCTAATATATACACCCTAGGAAAAGAGCTGGGAGTATGTGTGTGTGTGTGTGTGTGTGTGTGTGTGTGTGTGTGTGTGCATGTGTATGTGTGAGTGTATGTGTGTGTGTTTTTAATTCACACACACATACACACACATGCACACATGCACACACACACACACACACACACACACACACACACATACACACGCCCAGACAGCACAACTGACCAGCGACTAGAGGTATTTAACCCATTCTTGCCCAGGGTACTGGCCACACCCAGGCAACTCAACTAGATAGATTTAACCCAATCCTGCCCAAAGTACAGACCACACCCAGACGACACAACCGACTAGCGGCTAGAGATATTTAACCCATTCTTGCCCTCAAACTAAACATGTAATCAGCATCAGCTAAAGTGATTCTTCTAATGTGCACCCCAGGAAATAGAGCTAGGAGTATGTGGGAATGTGTGTGTGCGCGCGTGCGCGTGGTGTGTCATTGCGCATATCGGGATGAGGTATGAAGGAACGGACCGTTAACTTACGCAGTCGTAGCAAACAGGTAGATGCACGCCGAGCGCACGTTCGTCTATCCACGCCGATGCATGAAAGAAATATTCAAATGTATTGAACCAAGGGCACATTTCGAGCATTTAGATAACCACTCGCTCCTCCCACTCACACACGCACCAGCACTTATAATGTGCACTATTAGGGCGCGCCCACCATTTGATGTTTATTAATCATTTTCATTATTGACCTCTAAAGAAAATGATTACGTAATAACGAAAGTAATTAATTTTGTTCTTGATTCTCCTGCTCGCAAAATGAAAGCGAAAAATAAAATAATGCATTTCTTATATTTAAAAAAATAATCCTACTGCGTTAATGTTTGAAAAAAATCAAATACTTTACATGCGTTTTCAATGCATAGACATGTATGGATGTCCGAAATTGCTGGACATGAATAGAGCCTGGGGACGGGGGATAGTTGGTAACAAATGAGCATAGTATGGTCCAGAGATGCCAAGATCATAGCCTCAAATCCGTGGGACGCCACATGCGCCCATATAAAAATATGTGTTTCAATTAATGGACTCTCACGGGACATGCGTGTGACTTGGCATCTCTGTTATGGCTCGCTCAAGGCCATGGGGGGGGGGGGGGGGGGGGGGGGGGGGGGGGAGCTAAGGAGGCTATAGCCCCCTCACTTTTATTGCTGAGTGTGAAAATTAAATAATTAATAGCGGTTGATGTGTCACGTGCTTTATCAAATTATGGCGACAAAGTGTCAGAAAATTATCCCTCTGTTGTAAAGTTTTTCGGGATGAAAGGAAGTTTAGGAGGTGAACTTTTCAAGCACTGCATGTAATTTAGTTCATTAGTTGTGACTTTTTTTGACAATTTATATATACAGGGTGTCGCGCAAAATTGTATAACTCCAGAATTGAACATTTTAAAAATAAACTGAGCACTAAGTAACTTTTAAAACTACTACTTAATAATTTTATATCAATCACTGGCATGTTTTTAATTTTTCCATGCTCAGCTCTGGAGTTATACCAAAGATTTTGCGCGACTTTCCAATCACCCTGTATATAGTTACGGTTTGTAACCACCACATGCACCGCACAGGCACAGTAATATCAAGAAAACAAAAATCTTAAGCAAATCACAAATTTAAGTTAACATTAGAGTATTTGCTGAAATGCTTGCAAAGCAGTACCGCTCACACGTACTCACTATTCAGAGAGGTATAAAACAAGTAAAATTGTACTTCACTATTGTAATATTCCTATTACCACAGCTAATGCTGAAAGGTATGATATGAGTTAAAGCATGTATGACGCAGGAAAGACTTAATAATGTAATGCTGCTTCTGAATCATTGTCGCGCAAAAATAAAACTGATTCATTGGACATGTCTGAAATAATTAAAGACTTATAGTATCAGCACTGAAATGATGCAGGGAAGAATTATTTTCGGAGTTGCTAATGAAAAAATCTCCAGCTAGTTTATTCGTATATTGTTCGTACATTTTTTGGAATCATTTATTACAGCGTGCTCTTAAAACATGAATGACCCCGCCTACTTTTATGAAAATTAACCCACTTTTAAATACCTTCCTACGCCTCTGCTGAAGGTACAGTTTCCGGGGGAGGGGGGGGGGGGGGGGGGGGGGGCTGTAGCCCAGTAACGAAAATAATTACAACTAATTAATTATACGATTCGTGCACGCGTTATGGACGTTCGAAAGAAAAAGTTCAAGCGATCCATTTTGGACTTCATTTCAAACGACGTTCCGTGTATTGTATGGCAGTGCACCACCGGTTCAGTATACGAATTACTAAGCCTCCCCCACTTTCATAAATCCACCACTTAGTATTTATAATAAGCCATTTACGGTATATAGGTCTAATTGTAAACGTACCGGGTGTGGTGACGCAATATAAACTCCTGCTATATATAGAAAACGTGCGAACGCAAACGATGTTGCAGGTACTGGGAGTCGTTCTGCTATTATTTCATGGTAAAAAGGCGAGGCCTTGCTCCGCAGGTGGTTTCAATAACGTTTCTTTCGTAGGAGTTACAGCCCAGTCTTGTACGACTGGTAGTGTACGATTTTATACGTCACCTTACCAGTATACCGGCATCGTGGAGGTGTGTCTGAACGGGACGTGGGGTACCGTGTGCGCCGACAGTCCCAACACCCTATGGAGCGAGAAGAACGCCCAGGTGTTCTGTCAAAGTCTGGGCTACAGCGGAGCGCTCAACTCTGTGGACCAGAGCACGTAAGGACAAATATGGTGATAATAAGGAGGCGGGGCATTGTTTCTTTCCTTTTTATGTTTATTGGGCGCTGTGTGCCAATTGTCTGTTAGTATAGAACATTATTCTGTTACACTCAGTCAACTGTATGTGTGTGTGGGGGGGGGGGGGCTGGTGAGGAGGATGGAAGTGGACCTGCCTGGGATATCGTTGGGTCTGGAACGTGTTAATTATATGACTTTGAACTTTACAGCCCAATAATTGCGCATTCAATTACCGTTAGTAGAGTTATATCACGGATATAGGGTACGCCATTCATTTTGACATCTGATTATGCAAATGGTTTGTAGTAAACAATGTTTAACGTTATGATGGGAGGTACATGTACATGTACTGAGTTGTTACGGGTTGTGAGCAATATTTATCGTTATGATGAGAGGGGCAGGAATGTTCCAGGCCTTCACGTAACTTATACATTAAGGCATGGGGAAGTATATACTGCACTTTGTTTATGGCAATGAGGACCCACTCCCCCCCCCCCCCCCTCCCCCCTCCCACCTCTTTAATCCTCCTATCCAAACCAACCCTATCCAAAGCCGGATGGTCTCCAGGCGATGGTACCCAGGTACTATACATAAGGTGTATTCTTTGTGAAGGCAATCACCCAGTCTCATTTTAATGCTGCCTGCCTATACCGTGACCCACCCGTCACTCCTCCTCCGCAATGGTTGTACGTGTACACAGTGATTTCCACATCATAAATTGGTATGCAGCACACCCTTTGGGCTTCTACCCCTGACCAAACACTAATCACCATTTCGACGTCATGGTGTTCGCCCTGGGTCACTCTTGGTCTCAGGTCAGTGCAGTGATAAGGGCCACCACCACTCTGACTGGGCACTGCTCAACGTTACCATGGTCCCCCATGACATCTTATTCATCCCATCACCAGGTCACCGCCTTACCTCCCCCCACACACAACACACACACGCACACACACACACGCACACACACACACGCACACACACACGCACACGCACATTTCTTGGAAGCTGTTATTTTGTTTGATGCCTATGCATTAGAAAGTGTACTACAGATATGCAAATATCACATATTACAGACACACGTGGACACACGTGGATGGGTGGCACCCCTTTTTAGGGCAACCTGTTATTATCCTGTACACAGGGACCCAGGTGTGGTGTACATGGTTACAAGCCTGTTCCGCATCCAGCGTCATCTTTAGCGTTTCGCTTTCAGTAATTGCTCTGTTAGTAGACAAAGAGCTTCGAGTTAAAATCATCGGTTCATAGTTGCCCACTTTTCAACGTAACCTGGCGATGCAATTAAGATGTGTTATTTTGGCTATACGCTCACATTTTGAGGTTGGCGGTGGTCGAGGCTTGTTTCTAAGGCAGTATGTCATTGTTTCAATATTTCCTACATGGTGGAGGCCTGCTATCCAATAAGTGTGGTTTGCTATTGTAGTGCATGTGATTAAATCAAGCATTGTTTGGATGATTAAGTAGATTGTGGTACATGTACATACATGTTTGTACATGTACAGATCCGGAGTTCCTATTTCTTGTACACCCAGTAATACATTTCAATGCCCAGAATAATACATATCTGAATATAAAGCGAATGATTAGCGAAGACCCACCCTTTCGTGGGGTTTGATTGTACAAATAGTGCTTGTACTTATAGTTTCAGAATCACTTGTCAGGTATTCTGGCATTGTATGAACCCAGGAGATACTGTGCTTGAAACCAAATGTGGTTTGGCTAGAAAAGCTGCCACAATCTCCCTGCTTTTACCCCCTGGATTAAATATTTCAGATGGCCATCAAGCTATGCTGTGAATCCTGCTACACCCATCAACTACATGTCTGTACGCTGTAATGGAACAGAGACATCCCTCAGTCAGTGCTCCCACTCTGAGAACACCACTGGCTGTACCCATGCCTATGATGCTGCTGTGGTCTGCAGACCGAGTTAGTCCTGTGTGTGTGTGTGTGTGTGTGTGTGTGTGTGTGTGTGTGTGTGTGTGTGTGTGTGTGTGTGTGTGCGTGTGTGCATGTGTGTGTGTGTGTGTGTGTGTGTGTGACCCTCTTATCACCTCCCCACCTTTCCCTTCCCATGTAAGGTGTCTCTGATGGAGACATTCGTCTGGTAGGCTCTACTGCCAATGGACAGGGAGCAGTTGAGATATATGACCAGACATCACGGCAGTGGTACCGTGCATGTCCTACAGGATGGACATCCAGTTATGCTGCAATAGTCTGCCAACAGCTTGGGTATCAGACAGGTGTGGCATTCATATACAGGTACAGTATCACATATAAATGTATGCTTCCCATCTAACTAAACATAACCAGTATAATTATGCAGGATTATAACATGGTTCTATTCCATACCAGTGTGGGGATGGTGCCACATGTATGTAACTAGCTAGGCTCATGGTACCCACTTGATAGTAGCAATGTTTCTACTATTATCTTTTTTTTTTCCTTGGGGGGGGGGGGGGAGGGGGGAAGGGGGCCAACCCATAGGGATTACATGTAGTGTGCCCCTCCCCAGTATCAACAGCAGCATAACTCAGAAGTCCCCAGTCTACTGCACATCCACATCATCACAGTGTTACGCATACGGCACGTGTACAGACACGTCAAACAGATACGCCGGGGTATCCTGTTCCAACAGCAGCTGTGAGTCAATAACAGCTAGAAGGGAGGAGAGAGAGCCATCAGTAATGACCACCATTGTCTTGTAGCGTTACGTGGAGCAGTACGCCTCTCTGGTGGCAGCAGGCCCAGTGTTGGGAGGGTGGAGGTGCTGTACAATGGAGTGTGGGGGACTGTGTGCTCTTATGCTCGTTGGACGCTGGCAGAAGCTCAGGTGGTTTGTAGTCAGCTCGGGTATAAGAACATCTCCACGATCAGTGTTAGTCCTAGCACAAGGTAATGTGTGGGCTGGGGGAGGGGGTGGGGGGGGAGCAGATCGTTGTCATACACCTGGCATGCACATAGCTTGTCTCCTCTGAGCTCGCTGTACCCTGTCTGGCTAAATGGAGTCAACTGTGGCTCCATGAACACAAACATCACTCAGTGCGGATACACCAAACCAATTGGATATGGTCAGTACTGCACCTCACACTCCTATGATGCAAAAGTGGACTGTCAGGTCAGCTCTTCAGGTATGCATTTGTGACAATGAAAATGTCAGTGTGCACTTTATAATGTGTACGTTAGATGCTCAGAATCTTGCTAACACACATTATAATGCATTGGACCGGTAGTTCCATTAGGCAGCACGGGCCAACCAGACTTATTAACTGAACGGTTGTTTTAAATTTCAATACGCAATGCAATAAATCAGCCATCACCTTTATGTTAGCCTCGTGTTAGCATGTTGATGCCTGTGGCTGTTCAGAAGGTCTTTGCAAAGCCGATTATGGATTTGCATCCTGAATAAAGTATTCCAGAATGCCTCTGCTACAACCAGCCATTGCCGTGAAAGCTAAAAACACTTACACAGATATCCATGTTGATATACATCTTCTGATGGGACAACATTCTCAGTCTGCGCCGAATGTACTAAATTCATGATTAATCAAAATGCATCTAACCTATATATGCTGCATTTACTGCATGTAAATCAAGCGATGGGTAACTTTCGTACAAGCATGTCACTTCTCCAAGGTGTCCGTCAATGCACGTTCTCTGGTTTTCCAATCCCGACTTTGCACGTACCATATAATCTCATATAAACGCCGCGGCGTTTATTCGAAACAAAATTAATTTTTTCAAGTGCTCGTGGTTTAAGTGTGTTGTCTTCAACTATATGCACAAATCAGATGCTATTTTAGAATCTCATAGCCATACACCCCTACTACTGTGTTATCTCGTTAATCATTCTTAAGCTTTGTCATTTCTGAAGTAAGGACCAACTGCGTAGGTAACGGTTGTGGTCGCAGCAAGCGGTAGTCAACGACACTCTAATTTTTTCGTTTTGGCATATTGCTCACCTTGTACCCTCGCTTGATCAATCTGTCAAGTCAGTTATTATATTGCAGTGCGTGTTGATTTATTACTGAGCGTACTAAAACCTTGCTTCTTCCCGCCCTGTTGCTGGCAAAATGGGAGTAGTCACATTAAAATTAACATTAACATTAAAATTAATATAAAGACTTAGATTAATTGCATAGTCATTGACTTGATTAAGCATGTCTGGACGTAGAAAGAAGGCGTACAGTGTGGAATTTAAACTTTCTGTAGTAAGCAAGGCTGAGACAAGTAGCATTAGAGCTGTAGCAAGGGAAGCGGGAGTGGATGAGAAATGGGTTCGTGAATGGAAAGGACAAAAAATGGAGTTGGAAGAAATGATGCAGAAGCAAGCAAGATGGTATGCAAGGTCCGAAAACGTATTCGAGGAGGTGGCAGAAAAGTGCATTTCCCGAAGCAGGAAAAGTTAAGCGCATTTTACAGCAGAGAGCCCTGCATGTTCGTGTGTTGCGCAGGGATGTCGCTCGTATCGCCAAAGAGATCATTACCGATCCACATTTCAGTGCTTCACCTGGTTGGATTTCGAAATTCATGAGGTGATACAGGTTTGTCACAAGGGTTAAGACAACTGCTGGTCAAAGTCTTCCCAAAAATGTCAGCGAGAGGATTATTGACTATGTGACTAATTGCCGCAAACGGATAACAAGGAATCAGTTACCGCCCAACTGCATTGCAAACGAAACAGCTGTGTGGGCAGATATGCCAGGCAATGCAACCATTGAAGTATGAGGGGCACACACAGTACAAATCGCAACAACAGAACACGACAAGCAGAGGATAACAATTTGCCTAGCCGCGTTTGCCGATGGCACAAAGTTAAAGCCATTTATTGTTTTAAAGGCAAACGGATTCCCAAGGATATATGCAATGTGCAAGACACTGTGATTCAAATGAGTTACAATGGGTGGATGAACGAAGACCTCACAAAGGGGTGGATAGCTACTGTATGGAACGTCTCGGTTCAACCCAGTGCAAAGCAAATGCTTGTGTGGGATACCTTTAAGTGCCACTTCACTAGCAGTGGGAAATCCTTGCTGCAACAGAGCAACACTGACTTAGTTTCAGTACCACCTGGGTGCACTAAAATTCTGCAGCCTGCAGACGTCTGCTGGAATGCACCATTTAAGGCCCGCTATCGCGACTTATATACTGTGTGCATGGATGTCTGCGCGAAACCACGAGCGAACCAAAGCTGGCAATTTAAGAGCTCCGTCAAAGGCTCTAATGGTTGAGTGGGTCTTATGCTCTTGGGAATCTGTTACTTGTGACACGATTTGCCGATCATTTGATGTGTGTGGTGTGACAAGTTGCGACCCGAAGGTTATTCACTGCACCAAAGAAGGGGAATTAGCGAATGATGCCCACCAACGACTCGAAAATTTAATGAGTCAACCAGGGGACGACAGCGAAAAAGATGTGAGTGAAGATGATGCATGGTCCCTTACGCAAGGCAGTGATCATGAGGATGGTTTAAAGATGATGTGGGAGACAGTGACGATGAGGCCGTGCATAGCCTGGAGATAGATTAACTGATTTGTTTATTATGTAGGTAATAAGAGCGTTCATGTATATGGTGACATGTTCCAGACAAATCACATGCATGAATGCAAACCACGACTGTCATTCAGACGCGAACTTGTGATGAATGCACTGAACAATCTGCGAACGATGTAGTGGTTACATAATGTACATGTATGTGGATTTATACAAAGCAGCTGCAAAACCCAGCGATTTGACACAACAATCCCTAGCCCTAAAGTGTTTTTGTTTAGGGAGTAAACGATGTTTAATGTTTTGATGAAGGGCGAATGGTTGTGCACCTACCCCCTGCTTATAATTAGATGTAGCATGGGAAAGCATATATGGCATTAAAAGGGGAACATTGTCTAAGGTTAAAGTAGGTCTAGCCACCTGCCTGTCGGCAACTCCCCCTTCTAAACATACTATCCCAAACTAGATTGCAGCATACAGCTTTCTTCTCACTCAATAAAAGAACTGTACTATACTAGCATTTATACAAATCAATTTAACATATTATTATGCTTATGCGTTAAAATACTTTTTGGCTTTAGCTAATAGTGTCTTAGTGCCACATAAGATATACACACATGGTACTTCCAGTCCGTTCCCCAGCTTTTGCCTCCCTGTCACTCTGCAAGTTATATGTCCGCGGTATCCATGAATTTAAACATTATCTTGGACAGTTCACGGGGAACATGCCCGACGACTTCCGCTGCTTTCTTTAAGGCAACAGCATGTCTATCGTGAGGATTCTCGGGCTCTCTGCACATTTCCACCTCCTCACCCACAATAGGACTCCAAACATCTTTGTAGATGTGATGGCCCCGAACAACACTTTCAATCTCAAAGTTTGACATAATTAGATCATTTTATTTTTTAGGGCGTAGCTAGATAGCTAGATTAAATTATTTAAAACTTTCGTTATTAATTTTAATCAAGTCAATGACTATGCAATTAATGTTTACGTTAATTTTAATGTGACCACTCCCATTTTGCCAGCAACAGGGCGGGAAGTAGCAAAGTTTTAGTACGCTCAGTAATAAATCAACACGCACTGCAATATAATAACTGACTTGACAGATCGATCAAGTGAGGGTACAAGGTGAGTAATATGCCAAAACGAAAAAATTAGAGCGTCGTTGACTACCGCTCGCTGCGACCACAACCGTTACCTGCACCGTTGGTCCTTACTTCAGAAATGACAAAGGTTAAGAATGATTAACGAGATAACACAGTAGTAGGTAGGGGTGTATGGCTACGAGGTTCTAAAATAGCATCTGATTGTGCATATATTGAAGAGAACACACTTATACCACGAGCACTTTAAAAGATTAATTTTGTTCCGAATAAACGCCGCGGCTTTTATATGAGATTATATGGTATTAACCAGGGCTGGGTTTGTTAAATGAGGGGCAAACCCAACCCTGAGTGGTAAATCCCTGGCTTTATAATTTGATCATTGTACACAGAACGTATCAATATTGAGCAGTTGTTCATACTGCTCTCTCTCTTCTCTATCTCTATCTCTGTCTATCTCTCCTCTCTCCCTCCTCTCCCTCTCTCTATTCTCTCCCTCTCCCTCCTCTCCCTCTCTCTCCCTCCTCTCCCTCTCTCTCCCTCCTCTCCCTCTCTCTCTCTCTCTCTCTCTCTCTCTCTCTCTCTCTCTCTCTCTCTCTCTCTCTCTCTCTCTCTCTCTCTCTCTCTCTCTCTCTCTCTCTCTCTCTCTCTCTCTCTCTCTCTCTCTCTCTCTCTCTCTCTCTCTCTCCCTCCCTCCTCTCCCTCTCTCTCTCTTCTCTCCCTCTCCCTCCATCTCTCCCTCATATTATGAACAGACTCATCCTCAGGTGTCTCACTGGGGGCTCTGGGGGCCCTGGGGGTGGTGGCAGCTGTACCAGTAGCTGGGGTCAGATATGCCTCGCCTATATGCAAATTTTTGGGAGAATGCTTGCGGTGCGTGGAGTGTTGCAGCTTCGTGTGGTTACAAAGTGTGTGGTTGAACTTGCGACTGCTTCTGTGCTGCTGTTTCCTGTCATCCTTGGTGAGGAGTGCCAGCCGTGACCGTATCATGCAGCAAGATGTAAGTGGGATGTGGCTAGAAAGGGGGAGGAGGGAGACGTGAGGGAGGGAGGGTGGAATGAAGAAGAGTGTTTCTTTTGAGGAGTGCTGGTTATTGTTTAGTGATGTGTGTCAGAAGTGAAGGTGGGAAGGGTGAGATCGAGGGCTCATTAGATCTCAATGCAACCATCTCATATTTGCTAGTCTTGAATTCAGTGTCAAATTATCAAGTTAACTGTTCAATATGATGGGCTGATATATTTTCCTGTACTACAATGCAAGTCGGTGTGTATTTATTTGGGTAAATACTTTAAAGTGCACTTGTAGTTAAGAGCCAGAGTTACATTTCACATTTGCAGGATGAGATCTTTGTACGACTGGTGACAACAAGCCCTGCAAGTGTTGGTACCAGCCATCCTGCTGTTGATAAACCCGATTCTGAACTGGTACAAGCCCCTCCTCCTGCGTACAAGGAGGCATCAAATTATGCCTCCCCCTCACCCTCTGCTCCTCCTCCTCCTTACGCTGCCCCTCCTCCCCAGTACAATTTGTTCGCTGATAAGTAGCTGTGTTGTGTGTATCCATTCGCCACATGAAACAGTTGTAGTCTAAATATCCCTTTGTGAGTGTTTCATATGCCATTGATGAAAGCTTTTTTTGTAAATATGAATTTTAAAATCAAAAATGTGTGATCTAGCCTCACGTGATGTAGTAGGCCTACAGTCACCATGTGGATCGGACATGCTGTACTGGTATGAACATAACATCATCATTGTCATCAGGAATGGAATGGAACCTTAAAGCTATATGCGTTAGGAATAGAATTGTTCTTCGAAAGATGCATGGTTAGGCCACTCCAATAAAATGTTCAGTTTCTGGTTTACCGCCTACATGGATTTTCGGATATGGTCAAAATAAATTATTATTATTATTGTTAAATAATTGATAAATCACAAGCAAATGCACTAGCATTACGTATATGTATTCTTTGGAAGCTTTGAAGGTGCGACTGCGAGTTGGTATTAAGGGCAGTATTGCATTTCTCTGCATAATCATCAGTATAATAAAATACTGACAAGTATACGAACGTGTGCGGGATTCTGGTTGGTATCTCACGCGTACGTTTAAGATAAGGTGATGTCGGTGAATGTGTGCGTTATGTTAGAAACTGAACAGAAGGGCCTGTTCGGGTGGCAGGTACAAGTTGAAAACCTTGATATGACGCGTATACGTAGAACAGAACTGAACCTTGCCCTGCCTTGCCGCCATCGCGTCGCCATCTGAACTCTTATCAAAATTAAAATTAGTCAGCTGTTTATTTGTATACGCGTAGTTGCAATTGTTCAAATCTCCATTGATCGGAGTGCTTTTTGTATGGATCGTTGCAGCAAAAAGGGACGTAACGTGATATTACAAAATTTTCCATGAAGGAGTTGACGCGTGCAATTAATGAATTAAATGTACGACGCATAATTTAAGCCGCTGACGATAACTCCATGATGCGATGGAGGCATTCAACCAGAAACTAAACATTTTATTGGAGTGGCGGCCTTATGTAGAAAACCCACTATAATTATAAGCATGTCGTGAGGTGTTATTTTTCCAAATGAACACCTCAGTGGTATAAATTGTGGAGTCCGGCCCACAACATGCATAACATTTTTTCACCAAAGCAAATCAGCTGGTTTGTAGTTCTAGTTTCTGCTGTTTGAGCAGGTACTAGTCTGGCTTGTCATTGCGTGCGTCACAAACAATTGTTATAGCAAATTAAATAGCATTCCTCGCCAATTTATCATGAATGCACATTACAAAATAGGCAATAGCTAGATAAGTATTCAGTTTGAAATTCAACACCGTTGATATGTGTGTTCGTGCGTGGTGTGTGTAATCTTGCAGCCGAGGTGTTAAAAGTCATCCTTAGTGAGGCTAATAGACAGGATCACGGAGCTGGGCGTAGCGGGGGACGTTGTCGCAGGCACGACGAACACCCTCGTTGGAGGCACGATGATGGGGCACGGCTTGATCTTCAGTTTCTTCTTACCAGCCCTCTTCATGACCCTGAATGGGGGCACGAATCGTCTCCTGACCATCATCGCGGATACCCGCAACGTCGTGCAAATAAGGTAGAGGCAGCTGGTGGCGCATGTCAGAAGCACCAAGCCGAACACCAAAACCATACCGTCCGGAACCCAACCCGCCATCTAGCTATAGCGTGTTTTTTACGCGCGCACCAAGTGACGACTGCTGGAGTGACTCAAGCGCGTCCGACAAGGAGCAGGGAAATCATCACTTCACAGAAGGTGGTCGTTTCCTCCTTGTCGTTTCATTTCATTAACAAGTATGCGTGGCGAAATAACACTAGGCGCTCGCTTTCCGGCAGACCCTTTGTTGTACTAGCGATCCGTTGATTGCCGTTCATTTGCACCGTGTCAGCCACGCCCCTTGTCTTCCCTTGTTGCCGTGGTTAAAAGTAAACACCCCGAGGCCTATAAATAAATAAAAAGGTGTGACATCATAACATTGGTGGTGGGTGGGAGCAGCTCTAACCAACCAGCCTAACCTGCTTGCACGCATGGCCGACAGGAGCACATCCGGAAGTTATAGGATCCCGACGTCCAGCAGCGAGTACCACGAGAAGTGCATAGCCGCTAGCGTCAAAGCCATCAAGGAGGCGACCGCCCGCACGACGGGGAGAACGCACACGCAGGGAGAGTACAGGGGCTGCAACGTGGTGGCCCAGGAAAGAATATGGACCGAAGAGGTGCAGAAGCAGTCCAAGGCGGCTAAAAAATGGTAATAACGACTTGTTGATGAGGGCATAGCGCGGCATCGTTTGACTGCATGCGCGCGCGTGCATGTAAGTGTGCAAGCCTGAGGTTCTCGCCGCCACGTTTTTGTGTGTCCTAACTATTTGTTATTAACAAGGCGGTGAGTCAACGTATGTCAGTGTGAACCTTCCCGGGATGACACTGCAACCCCCCCCCACCAATTGTATGATGATATTCTATATGTTACGATGTATCAAATTGCATGCAATTGAAAAAATTTAAAAGCTCATTTTATCAGGACCTACGATAGTAGGTCCTATGTAGGATTGGCTCCGTAGGCGTGGTTTTCGATCGAGCGTTAGAAAACAGAATATACGCTTCGTAGCCACTTGCCAGTCGCTATAAAATCTGCCCAAAACACGCTGCATCTATAGTCTACAGCGCGATGTTCGCAACCCTGACGTTGTCTCCAGACGGTATAGTCGATCCCTCGAATCCGCCATTTTTTTTCTCCTTCTTCTCCTTCTCCTTCTCCTTCTCCTTCTTCTCCTTCTTCCTTTCGTCAAACATAACTCTAGTTAGGAAAAGCGGGAAAAAAATGATATTTGCACCAAAATGTAGCGCTTGATGCGAAGTTTCATCCTGTATGAATATTGAAACTATATCGTTTATATCAGTTTCGATATAAATTAATAAAGAGTGTGCGTGGGTGTATTTTTGTCGATTTATAAAAAATGAAGTATACTTGCGGATGGACAGTTGGATAAGGATCGTAACTAAATGCTTGGACCCATATGTTGTCGGGCTTTCGTCTATACAAATTGCTATTGGAACTTTGATAAATTGCCTAGGACCATAAGAACCCGTTTACTAAGCACGTGACCTTGCACGTGTTCGTTTTTATGTTCTGGTTGAAACATGCCTTCGCGTCAAAAGAGATCGGTACAATGAGAGCAAAGCATGAACCTAGTTCGGTGGCACACAAAGCAAAAGCCGGAGAACGTTACCAGGCAAACTCTGAGCAGAAGAGAGCCGACAAATGACAACGGGATCTTGAGTGAATCGTGTCAGGAAAAGGGCAAGGTACAGAACCGGGCGCGGTACGAAAAAGACCCTGAGACGAAGCGAGCAAGAAGAGACGACGCAGATCGAAGCGAGACGCAGATCGAAGCGAGATGCAGAAAGAACCTGGTGGTGCCGAAAAGGCCCTGAATCCAAGCGGGTTGGTGAGCACAAACGCTACCTTGATCATGCTGAAACAAGAAGAGCAGTTTAAAAGGCTAAATAGTCTGGGTCTGATCTAAACACTGCCTCCCAAGTGCTGGACAATAAGAAGTCAAGATTAAACTGTGAGTTTATGTGTATACTGTAACAAGTACTGTGGTGATTACTGAGCATTCTGATGTGTAACTTTAATGTAATGAAAAGTTAGGTTAATTTTTACTCAGGTTTTATCTCTTTGAACCAAGAGATGTAAAAGGCAGGGTGTATAAATTTAATGTTTAGGTTTTGTCTCACAAAGAGATGATAAAAGGCAGGGTGTATGTTGCTTGAAAAGGCACTAAATGGCAATAAAACGTACAAGAAAAGGTTGTTGAAGATTTTAAAGAACCACATGAATGGTTGGTTGACCAAAGTACGCACTAGAATGGTAGCAATCCCTGTTGACACTAATGGCTGGCGTGTTGTGGCTAACGAAATAAAGGATAAAAGTAAGGGTGAAAGTAATGACCGTCCCAAAAAGTGGCTTTGCACCAGTCAGTGTAGATGCTTGAGTGATGAAGAGGTAGATATTATTATAAAAACAAAGTTACTTTTCACAAAGCCTGTAGCGGACATTAGAGTAGCTCTAGGTGACCTTGGTAATTGTTGCCACATTGATCGTGACCTAAGTGCAGACATTTGTGATGAGAATTGTGTATGAACACCCCTCAATATAATTTAAAGAGAAGGTTATGTGTAATGCTTAGTATACATATAATTAGCATGTCAGCTTGCTTGGGGCGTAGCGATGCTGGCGTATATGTGCATAAACCTTCCACAACCAATATATAACATGTAAAAATTAAAATTAGTGTGTCTATATGCTGATTGATTGTCAAGAGATGGGGTACTTGAGTTGAATTAGTGATGGTAGCATATGAACTGTTATGTCAAACTTAATTATGTATGCTATGCATATGGTACAGGATCTAATTGGGTGTAGTTATGTGTAGCTAACATTTGCATTTTGGTGGAAGGTATCAAGCCTATACCTTATGCTAACTCTGATTCACAAGTTGTTATGTATAATCCACATGTGAGAAAACTACAAAGTATGAACTCATTACTCAGTGACAATTGGAATAATCATCACCCAAAAATGTATGAGGACTTAATGCAACCATAGTTAACATGTCCATTTGAAGCCTCACTTCGGATTTGATAAGCCAACTATTTTTACTTTCCGCAGCAGTATATATAAAGGTAATCTCCGAATCATTGCTCGGTTGTTCTACTCAAGACTATAATATGGGGTGCGAATATGGTTTGGTGTACTTCTCTTTTACATACAGATATGGATCCTACAATAGAAGATATAGCGGGTATGTACAGCACAATCGAGGACGAACCCGTTCCTCCTGTCCCTGCTCCACTTGCCACAGCTGATATCCATCCCTCTCACTCCTGCTTCAGTTATATTTATCCCTACAGGAGGGGACAACTGGGACGTACAAGGCGAGGCAGGTTCTCGTTCAAGAATTGTACATGCTAATTTGAAAATGCATTATACGCACGCGCATAGTCACCACATATACCACCACCACATATACCACGAACAAACCTCGCATAAGCAATCAGACCTGGTGGTACAGTAGAGCAGTACATCTCCAATGCTCATTGGGAACCATAATTATGTAACATTATTGAATGCCGATGAAATCTTAATTACCGATAGTGCTAACTTAATTGGAACAATTATATTACGTTATTGGCATTAAGACAACAAACCAATCCCTCTGCATGGTAGGAAAAAAAAGCAAGGAAACAAGTAGATAAAAAATTTCTCTTTGAGAAATAGAGTGGGATGTAGGATTGGGATTGGTGGTGTAAAAAGCAAGGAAACAAGACACATGGATTGGTACCAGAATACAACAAGACGGTCCTACATTTAGCTAATTGAAATTCAAAGTGCATGGTTCTTGGCTAAATGTAGGACCGTCTTGTTGTATTCTGGTACCAATCCATGTGTCTTGTTTCCTTGCTTTTTACACCACCAATCCCAATCCTACATCCCACTCTATTTCTCAAAGAGAAATTTTTTATCTACTTGTAAAAATTAATCTTGAGTAGGGTGGCCGGAACTAATCCGTGACATGCGGGGGGGGGGGGGGGGGGGGGGGGTTCCCGGGAACCCAGGGAACCCCCCCAGCCTACGGGCCTGCACACTCTCAGAAATCCTGGATCCACCACTTAGTATTTATAATAAGCCATTTACGGTATGTAGTTCTAATTGTAAACGTACCGGATCGATCGGGTGTGGTGACGCAATATAAACTCCTGCTATATATAGAAAACGTGCGAACGAGATCGATGCAAACGATGTTGCAGGTACTGGGAGTCGTTCTGCTATTATTTCATGGTAAAAAGGCGAGGCCTTGCTCCGCAGGTGGTTTCAATAACGTTTCTTTCGTAGGAGTTACAGCCCAGTCTTGTACGACTGGTAGTGTACGATTTTATACGTCACCTTATACCGGCATCGTGGAGGTGTGTCTGAACGGGACGTGGGGTACCGTGTGCGCCGACAGTCCCAACACCCTATGGAGCGAGAAGAACGCCCAGGTGTTCTGTAAACGTCTGGGCTACAGCGGAGCGCTCAACTCTGTGGACCAGAGCACGTAAGGACAAATATGGTGATAATAAGGAGGCGGGACATTGTTTCTTTCCTTTTTATGTTTACAAGTGATAAAAACATTCTCTATGCGAGAAGGTTGGTGGTATATAGGAATCAAAGGCGATGGTGGTGTAAAAAGCAAGGGAACAAGGCTTCTGATTGAAAAGGAAAAATGAAATAGACCTATATTAGCAGCATGTCGTCATGTTTAACTGTGTGTGCTAATATAGGTCTATTTCATTTTTCCTTTTCAATCAGAAGCCTTGTTCCCTTGCTTTTTACACCACCATCGCCTTTGATTCCTATATACCACCAACCTTCTCGCATAGAGAATGTTTTTATCACTTGTTTCCTAAATTTTTTTGTTGTATTGTATTTAGTTCTTGAAACATATAGACCTAGGTAGCAAGAACGTCAAATGACAGTTTTATTTTAGAATCTCGTGGCCATGCAATATGTAGGCGTGGGTGTGCCATTAAAACATTTCATTTTTTACACTTCATTTATTGTTTATAACACAGTTATAAAATGTTTGTTTAGGCGCCTGGCCACGCCTCTTCCCCCGCCCCCGTCTTCCGCGTGGAGGGTATGGGTTAAACCTGGGTCCGGGGGGAAAGGGTCCAGGAGCGTGTCCTGGTCCAGGATAGTGTCCTGGTCCAGGATACACATCAGTATATCCTGGTCCTGGACCTGGACGTGGCGGCGCGACTCCAGGACCTGCAGGGGGCTGGACTCCTCCTGGACGTGGCGGAGCGACTCCAGGACCTGCAGGGGGCTGGACTCCTCCTGGACGTGGCGGAGCGACTGCAGGACCTGCAGGGGGCTGGACTCCTCCTGGACGTGG
The DNA here is from genome assembly GCA_963681505.1 of Eunapius fragilis. NCBI lineage: Eukaryota > Metazoa > Porifera > Demospongiae > Spongillida > Spongillidae > Eunapius > Eunapius fragilis. Next base: position 10,425,423 of record OY811973.1, on the reverse strand, counting down.
CGGAGCGACTGCAGGACCTGCAGGGGGCTGGAGTCCTGGACGTGGCGGAGCGATTCCAAGCTCATAGCGGCGGCGAGCCTGTGAAGGTGATGGTGGCGATGGCTCAGGAGCGGTTGGAGACACGGCAGCCATGGCTCGCATCATGTCGTCGTCATCACTGTCGGACATCTATCCATAACACAAATCAATTAAATTATGGCATCAAATACACCACATCTTTTTATACCTTGCTCGAGGTAATAAACGATGATACGAATGAGCAAGCAAATATTGCGTATATATATATGCGAAAAATGGGGGAGGGGTGATTGAGTGATACATGCAAGGGTTCTGAAGGTCATGGGAAGGCCTGCCTCCATCCATTGTAAACACTGTAAGATGCAGATTATTAACAGATACCTGCCCTGGGAAGGACTGCCTCCTTGTAAGTTTTTACTGCCAATTATAAGTTTAAGGACTGCCTCCTTAGTACGGGTGCACACCATATATGGTCTACCTAGGTGTGATACAAGTAGTGATTATGGATTATGAACCTTAGAACTATGTCTGATGCATGTAGCTTCAAGTGGATGCCATGGGAGCAGGTCCCCATGATATCTCTGTTTGGTTAATGAGTATATTATCCACTCAAAGGTGGGGTGTCATTCAGAGCCCCAGCTCACTCATTATCCATGCAGCTTTTGACGCATGTTTTTGTCATCAGCAGAAAGAAAATTATATGCACACAATACAGGGTGTGTGTACAATATATGATCCTACTTAATTTGGAAAGCATGTCTGTGTTAATTGATCTTATGGCAAACAGACATACATGTTGATCTAGAAGTTCTTTGTATAGCAGAGAGCGGTAGTTCTATCTCATATGAAATTGTCTTTGACGAACAGCGTGCACACATTTCAAACAGCACTAAGAGTGGAGAGAGATGCAATATCTACCGCTGTAACTGTTAAATAAAATATTCCTTCCATTTTAGCGATACACTATGGCATGCTCATAATTTATGGATTCAACATTCATGCTGTAACGCACCTTTGGGTGGTAGCTTTGTCTGTCCTTTCAGTAGCGCGCTTGACACCGTGTCGTGTCTTGTATTGCACTCGTTTGGCATATCTGGCAGCATCGGGGTCTTTCCAGTAGCGACTCCTTTTAGATGCCCGAACGGTATCAGAATAGTCCTTGTACTTTGCTCTTTTAGAAGCACGGTTTTCATCAATGTCATTCTGATATCGCTGTCTTTTAGTAGACCTCGTGGATTCAACATCAGCATAGTAGCTGTCGCGAACAGAGGCCTTCTTTTTCTCAGGATTAGCCTTGTAGCTTTCGCGAACAGAGGCCTTCTTTTTCTCAGGATTAGCCTTGTAGCTTTCGCGAACAGAGGCCTTCTTTTTCTCAGGATTAGCCTTGTAGCTTTCGCGAACAGAGGCCTTCTTTTTCTCAGGATTAGCCTTGTAGCTTTCGAGAACAGAGGCCTTCTTTTTCTCAGGATTTGCCTTGTAGCTGTCGCGAACAGAGGCCTTCTTTTTCTCAGGATTTGCTAAATAGCGCGCACGGGCTTTAGCTTTACACTCTTGCGATGACTTTATTTCTAACACTTCGTCTTTGGTTTGGAGGTATTCCGCTCGTTGTTGCAATCTCTTCTTCTGTTTACGTGAAGGCATTTTTTAGCCCAAGTGTGTTAGATTGCATGGGAAAACCAACGAATTTAATAACGGCTGGTTATTTTATATTGGCTGCGTAATGTACCTAGTGATGTAATGCGCTATTTGTAGATCAACGCCAAATAAGGAACTACTCGCTTTATTTAATTGCCCGATCAGTTAGGCATCTAACAGACCCCCAAAGATAACCTGCGGACGCATCCTGAAGCGATTGGTACACTTGGCGTGCTTTACAAACGTTCCTGTCGTGAGTTATACTCTCCGGAAGGAAGAAGAAGAAGAAGAAGCCGACGGAGGAGAAATTTTAGGTGGGACTGGGTACGGACGATGGGGACGAGTATTTTTGTTCTCTAAAAGTACACCGTCTTGTGACGCAGATACAACGCAGAACTGTTGTCCTTTTTGATATCGCTCCATTGCCACTAAGAGCGAAGTGACCCGATTCTTAAATGTCCCGCTAGACGTGAGTGACGTTTTTATAATGACATTCATGATACTGTTGGATTCCTATATGGAACCTACTCGCGTAGGTTCCGATTGGGCGGTGTGTGCCAATTGTCTGTTAGTATAGAACATTATTCTGTTACACTCAGTCAACTGTATGTGTGTGTGGGTGGGGGGGGGGGGCTGGTGAGGAGGATGGAAGTGGACCTGCCTGGGAGGTCTGGAACGTGTTAATTATATGACTTTGAACTTTACAGCCCAATAATTGCACATCCAATTTTTAACATTCAATTACCGCACTACTGTATCACGGATATAGGGGCCTAACAGTGTAAATGTTATATCCAATTGAGCCATTCATTTTGACATCTGATTATGCAAATGGTTTGTAGTAAACATTGTTTAACGTTATGATGCAGGTACATGTTCATGTGCACGGTTGTTACCGGTTGTGAGCAATATTTAGCGTTATGATGGGAGGTGCAGGAATGTTCCAGGCCTTCATGTAACTTATACATTAAGGCATGGGGAAGTATATACTGCACTTTGTTTATGGCAATGAGGACCCACTTCCCCCCCTTCCCCCCTCTTTAATTCTCCTATCCAAACCAACCCTATCCCATGCCGGATGGTCTCCAGGCGATGGTACCAGGGTACTATACATAAAGTGTGTTCTTTGTGACGGCAATCACCCAGTCTCATTTTCATGCTGCCTGCCTATACCGTGACCCACCCATCACTCCTCCTCCGCAATGGTTGTACGTTTACACAGTGATTTCCACATCGTAAATTGGTATGCAGCACACCCTTTGGGCTTCTAACCCTGACCAAACATTAACCCCATGGCGACGTCATGGAATGCGGCACATCTGCTCGCCCTGGGTCACTCTTGGTCTCTCAGGTCAGTGCAATGATAAGGGCCGACTGGGCACTGCTCAACGTTACCATGGTCCCCCATGACATCCTATTCATCCCATCACCAGGTCACCGCCTTACCTCCCCCCCACACACAACACACACACGCACACGCACATTTTTTGGGAGCTGTTATTCTGTTTGATGCCTATTCATTAGAAAGTGTACTACAGATATGCAAATATCACATATTACAGACACACGTGGACACACGTGGATGGGTGGCACCCCTTTTTTAGGGCAAACTGTTATTATCCTGTACACAGGGACCCAGGTGTGGTGTACATGGTTACAAACCTGTTCCGCACCCAGCGTCATCTTTAGCGTTTCGCTTTCAGTAATTGCTCTCTTAGTAGACAAAGAGCTTCGAGTTAAAATCATTGATTCATAGTTGCCCATACAATTAAGATGTGTAATTTTGGCTATGCACTCACATTTTGAGGTTGGCGATGGTCAACGCTCGTTTCTAAGGCAGTATGTCATTGTTTCTATATTTCCTATGGTGGAGGCCTGCTATCCAGTAAGTGTGGTTTGCTATTGTAGTGCATGTGATTAAATCAAGCATTGTTTGGAAGATTGTGGTGCATGTACATACATGTATGTACATGTACATATCCGGTATGTACATGTACATACATGTATGTACATGTACATATCCGGTATGTACATGTACATATCCGGTATGTACATGTACATATCCGGAGTTCCTTTTACTTGTATACCCAATAATGCATTTCAATGCCCAGATATCTGAATATAAAGCAAATGATTAGTGAAGACCCACCCTTTCGTGGGTTTTGATTGTACAAATGGTGCTTGTACTTATAGTGGGACTTGTCAGGTATTCTGGCATTGTATGAACCCAGGAGATACTGTGCTTGAAACCAAATGTGGTTTAGAAAAGCTGCCACAATCTCCCTGCTTTTACCCCCTGGATTAAATATTTCAGATGGCCATCAAGCTATGCTGTGAATCCTACCACACCTATCAACTACAAGTCCGTACGCTGTAATGGAACGGAGACATCCCTCAGTCAGTGTTCCCACTCTGAGAACATCACTGGCTGTACCCATGCCTATGATGCTGCTGTCGTCTGCAGACAGAGTTAGTCCTCTGTGTGTGTGTGTGTGTATGTGTGCATGTGTGTGTATGTGTGCATGTGTGTGTGTGTATGTGTGCATGTGTGTGTGTGTGTGTGTGTCTGTGTGTTAATCTACCCTCTTATCTCCTCCCCACTTTCCCTTCCCATAAAAGGTGTCTCTGATGGAGACATTCGTCTGGTAGGCTCCACTGCCAATGGACAGGGAGCAGTTGAGATATATGATGATATAACACTACAGTGGCTCCGTGTATGTCCTACAGGATGGACATCCAGTTATGCTGCAGTAGTCTGCCAACAGCTTGGGTACCAGACCGGTGCGGCATTCATATACAGGTACAGTATCACATATAAATGTATGCTTCACCAGTATAATTATGCAGGATTATAACATTGTCCTATTTCGTATCAGTGTGGGAATGGTGCCACATGTAACTAGCTAGGCTCATGGTACCCACTTGATAGTAGCAATGTTTCTACTATTATCTTTTTTTATTCTTTGGGTTGGGGGGGGGGGGTCAACCCATAGGGATATGGGCTTACATGTAGCATGCCCCTCTTCCCCAGTCTCAACAGCGGCATAACTCAGAAGTCCCCAGTCTACTGCACATCCACATCATCACAGTGTTACACATACGGCACGTGTACAGACACATCAAACAGATACGCCGGGGTATCCTGTTCCAGCAGCAGCTGTGAGTCAATAACAGCTAGAAGGGAGGAGAGAGCCATCAGTAATGACCACCATTGTCTTGTAGCGTTACGTGGAGCAGTGCGCCTCTCTGGTGGCAGCAGGCCCAGTGTTGGGAGGGTGGAGGTGCTGTACAATGGAGTGTGGGGGACGGTGTGCTCCTATGCTCGTTGGACGCTGGCAGAAGCTCAGGTGGTTTGTAGTCAGCTCGGGTATAAGAACATCTCCACGATCAGTGTTAGTCCTAGCACAAGGTAATGTGTGGGCTGGGGGAGGGGGTGGGGGGGGGGAGCAGATCTTTGTCATACACCTGGCATGCACATAGCTTGTCTCCTCTGAGCTCGCTGTACCCTGTCTGGCTGAATGGAGTCAACTGTGGCTCCATGAACACAAACATCACTCAGTGCGGATACACCAAACCAATTGGATATGGTCAGTACTGCTCCTCACACTCCTTTGATGCAAAAGTGGACTGTCAGGTCAGCTCTTCAGGTATGCATTTGTGACAATGAAAATGGGGGTGTGCACTTTATAATGTGTACGTTAGATGCTCAGAATCTTGCTAACACACATTATAATGCATTGGACCGGTAGTTCCATTAGGCAGCACGGGCCAACCAGATTTATTAACTGAACGGTTGTTTTACATTTCAATATGCAATGCAATAAATCAACCATCACCTTTATGTTAGCCTCGTGTTAGCATGTTGATGCCTGTGGCTGTTCAGAAGGTCTTTGCAAAGCCAATTATGAACTTGCATAAAGTATTCCAGAATGCCTCTGCTAAGCTAGGAACACTTACTCGGATATCCGTGTTGATATACTTCTTCTGACGGGACAAAATTTCTGATCAGTCTCCGCCGAACGTACTAAATTCATGATTAACGTAAATGCATCTAACCTATATATGTGTATGTAAATCAAGCGATGGGTATCCTTCGTACAAGCATGTCACTTCTCCAAGGTGTCAATGCACGTTGTCTGGTTTTCCAATCCCGACTTAACATGTATTAACGAGGGCTGGGTTTGTCTAATGAGGGGCAAACCCAGCCTTGAGCGGTAATTCCCTGGCTTTATAATTTCATTGTACACAGAACGTATCAATATTGAGCAGTTGTTCATACTGCTCACTCTTCTCTATCTCTCTCTATCTGTCTTCTCTCTCTCTCTCTCTCTCTCTCTCTCTCTCTCTCTCTCTCTCTCTCCTCTCTCTCTCTCTCTCCCTCCTCTCTCTTTCTCTCTCTCCTCTCTCTCTCCATCCTTCTCTCCCTCATATTATGAACAGACTCGTCCTCAGGTGTCCCACTGGGGGCTCTGGGGGCCCTGGGGGTGGTGGCAGCTGTACCAGTAGCTGGGGTCAGATATGCCTCGCCTATATGCAAATTTTTGGGACAATGCTTGCGGTGTCTGGAGTGTTGCAGCTTCGTGTGGTTACAAAGTGTGTGGTTGAACTTGCGACTGCTTCTGTGCTGCTGTTTCCTGTCATCCTTGGTGAGGAGTGCCAGCCGTGACCATATCATACAGCAACATGTAAGTGGATGATGTAGCAGGAGCTAGAAAGGGGGGGAGGGGGATGTGAGGGAGGGAGGGTGGAATGAAGAAGAGTGTTTCTTTTGAGGAGTGCTGGTTATTGTTTAGTGATGTGTGTCAGAAGTGAAGGTGGGAAGGGTGAGATCGAGGGCTCATTGAATAATATTTATTTTAACATTAGATCTCAATGCAACCATCTCATATTTGCTAGTCTTGAATTCAGTGTCAAATTTTCAAGTTAACTGTTCAATATGATGGGCTGATCCTGTACTACAATGCAAGTGGGTGTGTATTTATTTGGGTAAATACGTTTAAGTGCACGTAACTGTGCTAGCCATTTTTCAAGGTGATGAAAGGGTTTTTAACTTTAATCGTTTAAAACACAGTTTTGACAGTGGTAGTCACATGCCTTTCAAGTACTCAAACATGATTATTGTACGTAGTCATGTTTGTGCTCATTTGCTTTTCTGAAATAAAAGATTTGAGTGTCAGTAACCCCCACCTGGCCTGGCCACCATGGACAGCTAAAATTGACGTTGCCATTTTAAAACTTCTGCTGAGCTGTTTTAGTCCTATATGATCTTTACATATTTTTGGGAGAGGTGTTACATAACTACCACAGCTATCCACACTGCAGAGCTACCACCATATTTTGTCACACCTACTGAGAAAGTTGTAAAACTTTTTCATTTAAAATATAACGTTTGAGGTTTTAACCACATATGACCTCCATAGTCAAAACTGTACTTCAATCTACACGTATATTTCATCACCTTCACATGGTTAAAATGAGCTACAATTGCATGCCAGCATTGTAAAGGCAATGATATTCATGAGCCTGACAAGTTGGTTTATATTAATTAAAAAATTTTTTAAAAGTTATTAAAATGAAATCATAAAGAGAAGCAATAAGTCAAGAAAAAAAAAATTTAGTCCATAAATGAGACCAGAGGAGCACAATCATCAAACCCCAGTCCACTCTTCCATTTGATGAGTGACCCTCTCAGACAGAAGCTCACAGCTCGAACCCAATTATTCAGGTTGATAATGTGTCATTAATCCTTGAAGTTATTATTTTGACATTCAGACAAATATGAGACGTTGCATGGAGGCGATGCACAAAAAGGCATAATGACCCAAGAGAAGATGTGGTTAAGAGCCAGAGTTACATTTCACATTTGCAGGATGATGTCGTGGTACAAGTGGTGACAACAAGCCCTGCAAGTGTTGGTACCAGCCATCCTGCTGTTGATAAACGCGATTCTGAACTGGTACAAGCCCCTCCTCCTGCGTACAACGAGGCATCAAATTATGCCTCCCCCTCACCCTCTGCTCCTCCTCCCCCTTACGCTGCCCCTCCTCCCCAGTACAATACGTTCGCTGATAAGTAGCTGTGTTGTGTGTATCCATTCGCCACATGAAACAGTTGTAGTCTAAATATCCCTTTGTGAGTGTTTCACATGCCATTGATGAAAGCTTTTTTTGTAAATATGAATTTTAAAATCAAAAATGTGTGCACGTGATGTAGTAGGCCTACAGTCACCATGTGGATCGGACATGCTGTACTGGTATGAACATAACATCATCATTGTCATCAGGAATGGAATGGAACCTTAAAGCTATATGCGTTAGGAATAGAATTGTTCTTCGAAAGATGCATGGTTAGGCCGCTCCAATAAAATGTTCAGTTTCTGGTTTACCGCCTACATGGATTTTCGGATATGGTCAAAATAAATTATTATTATTATTGTTAAATAATTGATAAATCACAAGCAAATGCACTAGCATTACGTATATGTATTCTTTGGAAGCTTTGAAGGTGCGACTGCGAGTTGGTATTAAGGGCAGTATTGCATTTCTCTGCATAATCATCAGTATAATAAAATACTGACAAGTATACGAACGTGTGCGGGATTCTGGTTGGTATCTCACGCGTACGTTTAAGATAAGGTGATGTCGGTGAATGTGTGCGTTATGTTAGAAACTGAACAGAAGGGCCTGTTCGGGTGGCAGGTACAAGTTGAAAACCTTGATATGACGCGTATACGTAGAACAGAACTGAACCTTGCCGCCATCGTGTCGCCATCTGAACTCTTATCAAAATTAAAATTAGTCAGCTGTTTATTTGTATACGCGTATTGCAATTGTTCAAATCTCCATTGATCGGAGTGCTTTTTGTATGGATCGTTGCAGCAAAAAGGGACGTAAGGCCACTCCAAGTGGTAATCCTGTTTCTCATCCAACCATTATTGAATTTCAGAGCGGGCGGGCGGGTTTTCAGCATCTCGGAAACCGTGGGTGTGGCTTATTCGGTACATTACGTATATATGAATTTTCTGACTCGAAACCAATTTTCTAATACCACAATCAACACAGAAACGAACGTAATAAAACAAAACAATGCAATGAAATCTCAGTTACTTCTTAGAAATGGGAGGCTTGTTCTTGCAAACATCACACTGTGGAAGGTATTGCTGAACGGCATCCATATTTCCCATCATTGGTTCAGCACAGTACACACATATAGCAGGATACTTTGCAACATAGTAGAGCTTTTCAACAGGCTCTCTACATGAAATATTACGAGTGTATACATCAGCCAATTTTCCCTCCATTTCTAAATCTTGAAGTTGTGCCCCACAAGTGAAAGAAAAATCATTAAGTATTTCTTCAAGCTTTTCTCTTTCTGCTGCCAACAACCTTTGTTTAGAGTACAATAACCTCCACATATTACATTCCTCACACTGTAGCATCATATCCACATTCTTTACATGCCTCAAGCTTGAAGCAAATGGAAGTGTCTTCCTACGCTTGTTTTTTTGTTTCAAAGATGGGCAGTAATCCTCAGAAGTTTTGGTTCCATATAAACTTGAGAATTGCTTATAATGTCCATCTGAATCAGGAATAGGGTCAGGTATCCACTTTAACTGACTGAATATGTCCCTTGGTAGATTAGGAGGCTTGCATATATTGCATGCTGCATCTCCACATTTCTTAACTTGGAAACTGTACTTTCGCTCAGTACAATGAAGTGATACAAACTTTGTAAGCAGTGGTAAGCCCTTTAATGATGCTTTTGTTATAGATTCCATTGATGAAATGGGTTCTATTACCTTTAACACACTCATCATTTCACCAATCATTTCTTCACTAGCAGCATTTAGAATGGTAAACTTTTCCTCTTTCAACTCAAGTCGTCCAAACAGCATAGCAAGAAGTGACTTAACATGTGAAACACTGTCAATGGCCATTGACTTAAAATCTGCACTCTCAGTTGCCTTTTTTCTCAGATCCTTCAAACTTTTACATCGCTGAGCAGTTTTTTCAAATTCATCATCCATTTTCTCCCTCATAAGTCCCACACACTGTAAACCAAGATTCAAAGTGGACATAATCCTCTCAACAGGATTGCTCCATGAGTGACAGGGAGCTGTACGTGCAGCACACAGGAAATCGAGATCATGTTTTAAAAATAATGCTATGAGAGCTAGTTGCACTGATAGGAACGTGACACGGTGATCAGGCCCTCCATCAGTATACAATAATACAATCTTTTTCTCCTGCTGCAAGCTACTGAGAATAGAAGAAAGTTCAGTCATATGACGAATTGGTGATGAAGATTCAAATGCTGCATCTTTCAATGAAACATAAACCTTCCCACGATACCATGATTCTGTGATGTCTTGTGGTATATTGTTCATCAATACTACACTTGGAATCATACTGAACTTTGTGAAGTCATGATCAGCAACATCAAAACTACTTCCCACTTTCACCATTACTCTTCTACCACGCTCTGCTGCTGCCACTGGGAAGCCTGGCTCACCAATCTTCATTCGATGTTTATCATCCATACAAAACATATGAGAATGTTCTCTGAATCTAATAGCAAACTCTTTAACATATCGAAATATTGCTGCAGTGTAATGAGCATCTTCATGGGTTTTTCTAAACTGCCTTGCCTGAACCATAAATCGAATGTTCAATCGACCAGTATACTGTAGAGCAGTCTTTGCTGTTTTGCACTTTGGCCAAAACTGCAGTCTGATCCATTCATCACTAGGGATTAGTGTTCCTTCTGCACATCGAGCTTTGACCTGCTCTCGAAAGTCACGAATGGAAATTGCTATTGAGAGATGAGTGACAAGTGAATGCCTTCTATCATCAACAGCTGTCCCTACACCTTCATTAATATAAGTTGCTGCCTCGTTCCAAAATACATTGTACTTAGTCTTTTTTTCAGGATTCTTCAATTCTCGCAAATCAAAGATGGTACCAGGTTCTTCAGGTTCCATTTCAATGAATTGCTTTACCCTTAGATCTAGTTCTTCTTCTTCGGCAGTGTTTGCTGCTGATGCATCACCCGTTAGATCACAATAAAAGTAACGCAAAACTGATGGCTTAATAGAGGGTGCAATTCGTCCAAACTTGGTGAACATTGCTCGACGCATTGCTCGTGTGTGAAATGTTGGTACATTATTTTCAATGAGATGAACAACTTGTTGACTATGGGAAAATGCATCTGACATACTTTCAGCTTCAGATATTCGCCAAATAAAGTGCAAATTACCCTTATTGTTTCCAGGTGTATGTGAACATAGTATAGTGGGAAATTCTAAACCATTTTTTTGCAAGCTTTGCAAAAAATTATATCTATTTCGTGGATCATCTGGACACAGATCATTTAAAAACAAATATTCATATTCATTCATGTTTTTCAAAATACTGTTTAGCTGCAAAAATAAAGGAAATACAGATCTTGTTGAAACAATGTATTTAATTTGCATAGATTCTGATATATCCCTTACAGGGATTGGCAATGTGTGATTAAATTTAACCTTTTTAACTTGACTGTCTAGATATTCTGCATACTGCATTATGCTACAAGCAAGTGACTGAACTTCACTGAAGTATTTTGACCATGGCTCACTCTTCCAATAATTTCCCTGTAATATGTCAAACATGGAAGATGAAATTGCATGTAGTGACTGGCTGCACAAATTATTTAGCTTCCTCTTTGCATGTTTGGACTTCTCTGGTAAATTATATCCACAAAATGATTCAAACGTTGATGGAACTGGACAAAACCGTGCTGTCATTGTATCCTGATG
>OY811973.1:10403974-10408974 GCA_963681505.1 Eunapius fragilis | reverse complement strand
TGCTCGCATTGGCTAGAGCCAGCGTCGAAGTTTACGTCGACCCGGAAAACGGAAACGACACACTTTGCGCGCCCTACCCGGGCCCAACGTCCTCCTCCTCCAACGTCAGCTGCAGGACCCTGGAATATGCCCTCTACGGTAACGCCAGCGCCCTTGTCGACTGCTCCTCGGCGCAACCGTTGCTGCGAAACGTGGTCGTCCACCTCGCCGACGGCGTCCACCGCATACAGCGTCGCGTGTGCATCGCATCCAGCGCCAACGTCACTCTGGTGGCGGACCTCACCGGAGGGGCCTCCGTATACTGCGCCCGCTTCCCCAACAGCGACACGGTGAACGCGACCTACGACAACTTGTACGTGTACAACACCAGCGGGATGGTGTTCCGGGGTCTCAACTTTCAGAACTGTGGACCCGTCACAGCGAACGTCTACGTCAACTCGTCACTTGACGTAACGTTCGAAGAATGCACGTTCAGGTTAGATGGGTTATTACTTTAGGGGGCTCTCGCAGTAATAACCCTTCTACCCCCCCCCCCACCCTCCCCCCCACCCGCACCCTTTCTCTCCCCCAGGGGAAATATCGGAGCCCCGCTGGAGGTCCGCTTCACGTCCAACGTAATCCTCCGCAACACCGTGTTCGCGAACAACCACAACATGTACCCCGCCCCGTACGACCTGAACGAGACCACCGTGGACCAGCTCTACCAGACGGTCATAACGGGGGGCGGGTTCACGTTCCTCAACCGCCAGACCCCCGTCAACATCCTCGTGTCCAACTGCACGTTTGTCAATAACCAGGCGGGCCGTAACCTCGCCAACAGCACTAGGCCGGTCCTGCTCAAGGCTAACGGGCACGGGGGCGGGATCATCATTAGGTTGGCCTCCACCAGTCACTCGAGTGTGGTCATCGAGAACTGTTTGTTTGACTCCAACTTTGCCGAGGTGGACGGAGGAGGGGTTTACGTGTCTTTCTCGCAGTACGCCTCGTCCAATCGGGTGGTGATGGTGAACAATACCTTCATGAACAACTCGGTGCAGAATGCATCTGGGGGCGCGGTCAGCATCAACTCCTTCCTCATTTCCTACAACAACACCTTCCAGGTCAACAACAGCCTCTTTGTGAACAACTCTGGCAATGCTGGTGAGAGGTTGGGGGGGTGGGGGTGGAGGGGAGGGTAAGGGAGATGGAAGATGTAGATAGTGATTGCATTCCATTGTAGTAATGAATGCAGAAAGGAGAGACATCAAAGGAGGGGGATCCATGAAGAGGGGGGGGGTCCATGAAGAGGGGGGGGTCCATGAAGAGGGGGGGCATCCATGAAGAGGGGGGGGGTCCATGAAGAGGGGGGGCATCCATGAAGAGGGGGGGGTCCATGAAGAGGGGGGGCATCCATGAAGAGGGGGGGGGTCCATGAAGAGGGGGATCCATGAAGAGGGGGATCCATGAAGAGGGGGGATCCATGAAGAGGGGGGGTCCATGACAAGGGGGGGTCCATGACGAGGGGGGGGCCATGAAGAGGGGGAGGGGCATCCATGAAGAGGGGGAGGAGCATCCATGAAGGGGGGAGGGGCATCCATGAAGAGATAGGGTGCCCATTTCTGTTTTCAGACAAGCATTCTAACAACAATCTGAGCGACTATTTGTGTAAACTGTTTTTACTTGCTGTCTCCATATTATGACAGGGTTCCATTGAAATTTAACAAATAATACCAACTATCTTTTAAAAATCGTTGTACAATTGTATACTCGATGGAGCAAAGTTTAAAATGCCTACCTATCTAACCCGTTTAGATGGCTCAGTAAGAAAATGAATATATTAATATCGAAAATTGCTCTGAGGTAGTGTCTACGGGTAGATGATTTGACTGATTTCATCTACATCTAGATAGTCCGTTAAATGGCATTTTCTCCATCATCTATATTCATTTCACTGTCTACCCTCTCCCTCCCCTCCCCTCCTCCTCTCCCTCACCTCCTTTCCCTCCCCTCCTCCTCTCCCTCCCCTCTTCCTCTTCCTCCCTCCTCCTCTTCCTCCCTCCCCTCCTCCTCTTCCTCCCTCCCCTCCTCCTTCATCCCCTCCCCTCCTCCTCTCCCTCCCCTCCCCTCCTCCCTCCACTTCCTCTCTCCTCCCCCTCACAGGAGGTGCATTCGGTGTGGCCCTTTATGACAGTGACCTCAACAGCACCCAGTACCCCGACAGCATAACCTTCTACAACTGCAGCTTCATCCACAACTCTGCCAGCAGTGAGGGCACAGCTGTGGGACTGTTCTCTCTCGTCCATGTAGACCAGATTGGGTACCCTATCACCTTCATAGATTGGTAGGTCAGGGAACCAGGCACTCTAGTTTGGGGGGGGGGGGGGGGGGGGGGGGGGGGGGGAGGGGCATAATACAGTACTCAAGAGTAGGTTAATTCATGATTTTTAAATGGCTGCTTGGAGTTGCCCAAATGCAGCAACTCAAGCTGTCTGAAGCAAAGGATTCTGTGTCCCCTAGGCACTAATAAGAGTACACCAGGTACTGAAATCTGGGTTACATTAAAAGATACCCGTAATTAACCAGGTTGCACGATCCCATGATCAGTTATCAATACATCACTACCATCACCATCACCACCACTACCATCACCATCACCACCACCTAGTTGGGCATAGCTGACTTTCTACCAAGATTTGTATCCACCTGATTGCCTGATTAGCTATGATTGCCTGATTAGCTATGTGACTATAGGACACTGGTACAAATCTTTGTATAGGCTTCATACCAGACCTTTGGCCAAAACGTGAAGGTCGGGCTACGTCTAACTACACCACCACCACATCTCCTTCCCACCGGGGACTGATTGGGGTGGTTGTACCCAGAAAGTATCTGCAGTAGTCTTGCAAATTGAAAAGGTTTTAGTGCAGATTTTACCTTTCGGTTCACGACCCATTTCTACACGTACAGACAAACCTGTATCATGTAGTTAACTCCTTCTAGCCTGCCTACTTACCTTCCCTTCTTCCTCTCCTCCTCCCCCATCTTCCACCCTTCCCATTTCACTTATTCCCTTACCTTTATCCCCCTCTTCCCCCCCCCCCCCCCCCCCCAGTATATTTGACCAGAACCAGTCCACTGAAGAGTCTCAAGACACAAGCGCTCTCACATCCTTCAGATTTCCCACCTATTTCTATGGCAACAATTACTTTGCCCGTAACGTGGGCGGGGGAATCACCCTCCTCAACACCCGCATGCAGGCCAACGGTGTCCTGCAGTTCATCAACAACACAGCAGTGTTTGGGGCGGGCGTTGCTATGGACGACAGGTGTCTGGTATGCGGTAGAGTGAACTAATCCGCACAGTGGCTAATGTGTACTGTACACATGACACACACACACACACACCACACACACACACACACACACAACAGCTTGAAATAACTCCCAACATAGTCATAAGGTTTGAAGGTAACACTGCCTCAGAGTCAGGCGGAGCCATCTACGTGGAGTTCCCTCCAATTCGCTTTGTGATTGACATCTTCAACAGACTGTGCTTCCTGCAGTACACCTGTTTGTGCAACAATACCTCAGATGTGCCACCCCAAGACTGGCAGGTAGGGCTGGGGATCAGTTCTGGGAGGTAGGGCTGGGGACCAGTTCTGAAAGGTAGGGCTGGGGACCAGTTCTGAAAGGTAGGGCTGGGGACCAGTTCTGAAAGGTAGGGCTGGGGACCAGTTCTGAAAGGTAGGGCTGGGGACCCATTCCGATAGGTAGACTGGGGACCAGTCTGATAGGTAGGACTGGGATCGGTTCTGGGCGTTCATCTACTCCCTCACTATCATTGCTTGGGTTTAAATGTTAATTACTGCTTTTATGACGTATCCATGGAAAAAGTTTGTTAAAGTTTATACAATGTACATGTGCATGATGTGATCATTGTAGCACTGAAGTGTTGGCTAGTTAAATTAATTCAGTATCCAGTGTAATAACTTCATCTCAACTAAATCTGTTTTAATAAAACATTCAGCGCCCCCCCCCCCAGAAATACAAGTGTGAAAGGAATCATTCCATCTTGCTCATCTCACCTCCCTCACCCCTCCTTCCTCACTCCACCCCTCCTCCCTCACTCCACCCCTCCTCCCTCACCCCACCCCTCCTCCCTCACCCCACCCCTCCTCCCTCACCCCACCCCTCCTCCTTCACCCCACCTCCCTCACCCCACCCCACCTCCCTCACCCCACCCCTCCTCCCTCACCCCACCCCTCCTCCCTCACCCCACCCCTCCTCCCTCACCCCACCCCTCCTCCCCCACCCCTCCTCCTTCACCCCACCTCCCTCACCCACCGCCCTCACCCCTCCCCTCCTCCCTCACCCCGGCCACCCCTCCTCCCTCACCCCACCCCTCCTCCCTCACCCCACCTCCCTCACCTCACCTCCCTCATCCCACCTCCTTTGCATCTTCCCACTTCCTTTTACGCCTCCCTCCCTCCCTCCCCTCTACAGAACGTATCCATCAGCTTCATCAGGAACACAGCCAGGCTGAGTGGTGCGGCCATATATGCCTCTGACATGCAGCGTTGTACATGGCTGGCCAACTACACTGGCAACAGTACCTTCATCAATAACAGCACCATATTCAAGCTGCCGGCTGATATAAGCACCCGCAACCCCTTCTATTACGAGTAAGAAACAGTGGGT
The DNA here is from genome assembly GCA_963681505.1 of Eunapius fragilis. Lineage (NCBI taxonomy): Eukaryota > Metazoa > Porifera > Demospongiae > Spongillida > Spongillidae > Eunapius > Eunapius fragilis. Next base: position 10,404,298 of record OY811973.1, on the reverse strand, counting down.
GTGGTTACATTATCAGGGGGTGTGGTTGCATTATCAGGGGTGTGGTTACATTATCAGGGGGTGTGGTTACATTATCTGGGAGTGTGGTTACATTTATCTGTGTGCATGTACATTGTGTGCAGCTGTATGCATGTATAACCTTATATGGCTAATGCCTACATGGCTGTATACCTTATATGATTAATGCCTCCATGGTTAGCTACATGGCATGCACTTGCAATATTCTCAGGAGGTTCACTCTCCCTCCACATTTTATGCAGATCCAATAAGGTCCTTACCAAGGTGCGGGAAGAGTCTGTTGTGGACATTGACCTGGCCACTGCA
>OY811973.1:10318974-10398974 GCA_963681505.1 Eunapius fragilis | reverse complement strand
CACACATATATACTTCCCACATTGAGAGCACCAATATACTTGACGCACAGAGAACACATATTTCACCCATAGAGAACACCACATGGAGAACATGACATAGATGTATATGTATTCCACTCATAGACAACACCACATATATATGCATGTATATATACTTCATCTATAGAGAACACCACAGATATATACTTCACCCATAAAGAACATACTTCAACCATAGAGAACACTGGTCCCACATTCATGTATAATATAATATTATATATACTTCACTATTGCCATTTATATATACTCACCTGGGGCATCGAAGTATTGTCACCCTCAACTTACGACCAGCTGTAACACCCCCCCCCCCCCTCCCCTCACCAGGTGTACCAGTATGATGGCTCCCAGAAGTGCAGTCAAGCCCCTGCTGTCATCTTCTTTGCATTCGGACTGCTCTTGGTAGTGTTCTTTGTGGCCCCTTCACCTCTGCTAGTCTCCTACATCATATTCAAGACACCTCGGGTGAGCACTAATTCTAATTCCATTCTTGTGTAAGCCACCCTCTCACCATAAATGTGCACACACACATACACACACACACACATACCCACACATATGCACACATACATACGTACACACATATCCAGCAATTGCACCAGTACGTTGATGTCCTAACAAAAGGTCTGCTGACCAAGCACAGATGGTGGGCGGGGTGGGACATAGGGAGGAGACTACCTTTCGTCTTTGTTGCCTACTTGGTCGTCCTGGGAAGGCCTTCCCTTGTGCTGGTATGTGCATTAACAGGGTGTATTACATTGTATATTGTATACATGTACTGGTTTTCAATGGAGAAAAATTCCGGATGACAAATTTTCTAGTGTTCTGGTTTAGCTTGAACCGGTATTGAAGGATTCAAGGTTGGATGTTTGGTTCGAACGAATTTTGAACCTTTCGAACCGCTCATAAAATATTCATTGCCATCACCCAATACATATACATGTACATGTTTGTTTGTCCACATTTTAGTACTAAAGTAGAACCGACAAATTAATTTGCTAGTTATCAGCCAATTGTAACCACTAATTCTTATTCGTGATCACAAACTAGCTGGTTAGATTTGATGTTTGGTTCGAATGGTTCGAACCGGAACACTCAAATTTTCAAATGGATTTATTTTCAGATAGCATAATGTCCGAAAATATTTTATGGAGGGTGTAGGGTATGAAAAATAGAGGCTTGCTGCATACTATCATGTGTACTGAGCTATTTTGTTAGCAGCTATATAAGAGCAACTATGTACGCTAGAAACTTACTAAGGCATAGGACATCTTCCTATAAAAGAATTTATTCACTTTTCCTGTGAACAGGTGTATCTAGTGTTGGCACATGACAATATTCAACATGTCTGTACAACAATTGGTCTTCATTGATATTATTTTGAGTATGAAAATAAGTTTGTCAATATTCGGAGATGAAAATCGGTTATTCATAAAATCGATATTAGTACTATCGGTATAAATTTGCAAATGATTAACTGTTTTTCAGATTGGTAACAAATGTAGTTGTAGGTAATATACGTCTGGTGCATGAGATTAGTGTGTAGCGTTTGCATAGAAGCAGATAATGGATCTTCGGAATCTGGAAGTGTACAAGTATACATTGAGGTTCAAAGTACTTTAGAATGCCAGCCATTAGTGCATGCACTTTAAATAGAAAGCTATTGTATTAATGTTCAGTAGTAAGAATAATTTTGTAAAGAAAAATATTCGGGTAAAATTATCAGGCCCATCCATAAATATTTCTACTTCAGAATAACTATGTATGTAAGTATGTACATGTATGTAAGTATGTATGTATGTATGTATGTATGTATGTATGTATGTAAGTATGTATGTATGTATGTATGTATGTATGTATGTATGTATGTACGTACGTACATATGTAATGTAATGTATGTAATGTATGTATGTATGTATGTATGTATGTATGTACATGTATTTATGTATTATGTATGTATGCATGTATGTATGTAGCAAGGTTTCATGGATTAAAAAAACCTCAAATTGGGGAGGGGGCTAACATTCAGTTGATACCTTTAGTGGAGCGATTAAATATTGGATTAATAAGGCCTCAATCAAACACAGTGCAAGTATTTATGTGTATGTATGTATATGTATGATCGAGGATTCGAGGCAGCAAAATGTGACCAAGCACCCTTTTTTTGGGTTCAAGTTTTCAGATTGATTGATATTCTAAGAGTATGTCCGCATTTACAATTTCTTTCTTTTGCACTGGAAATTAGTCTATCCATCATGGAGTTTCAGTGGTGTGAATTTCATGTACATAGAAATTGCACGTGTCAACTTTGATGCTACTTCATGGAAAGTTTTATTATAATATCGCGTTTAGGTCCCATTTGCTGCCTCGATCCAATATACAATATTTATTATAGCATTATACATCCTTGGATTGATGTATAACCAACGTATTAATGTGTTTGATTCCTGTGCATGTTGCTTGTACTCTGCCTGCCCTTATGCTTTCTCTCTTCTCACCTCCTACCCCTCCATGCCTTACAGTTTTTAATGAGCCTTGTGGCCCTTGCTGTTCTAATTGTCCATCTCTTCACAAAGCCATTTGAGAACCCGTACACTAACGTTATTGAGGCGGCCATCCTGCTCAACCTGCTCATGGTTACAGCCGCATTTCTGGACCCCCTAAATAGCCCTGTCCCAGAGCAGTTCAAGGTGTTCCTCGTGGTACTTCCCTATGTCTATGCCGTGGGCTATCTCTTGTGGACGATTGGGAACCGTATCAAGTAAGTCGCTACACCCCATTATTATAACCTCACTGATAAAGTGGAGGTGACTTTTAAGGTGACCTTGTGCAAGTGTTTGGAAATACATGTTGTCTTATTTTCAGTTCTCAACCGCTTAGGCACTTGTATAACCTTGATGGCATGAAATTATAGACCTCTAAATGAATAATAAAATGGGACAGTTCACAAAAAATTTCGTGGCCCAAAAATGAATTGTTGTAATGTCCAAATGGTAATGCACCTATCAATAGTCCCCCAGTGCAGGCACAGGTGGGCGAATGTGGGGATCTGGTGATTTGGTGATTGCAGTTTTCAAATCCCCCACTCCTGAGGCATTTTTACCGACCCCCACATATGACGCGTATAAGTCATTTCTCATGAATAATTAAGCACGTGGTAATTTGTCAACTGGGGCAAAAATGTCAGTCAATCCCCACCCAAATGCCCCATCTGTGCCCGCATTGGGGGAGGTGGGGGAGTCCATTGATAGGTGCATAACACTATTGACATCCTATTTTCAAGACTTAATACTGCACCATTTCTCTATGATAATATCTTGTACTTGATCGGTGCCGGTATTGCAACGTCCGATACCCCACATGGTTTGAACATGCCATAAATGTCGGCAGGAATTATCAAATCTTTTTTGAAGGCCTGATCGCACGATCCACGCGTACACGATCCATGAGTGCTATATCCTTAGAGACAGGGACACAGCAACTTTAATGCAACAATGCGCAAGAATACACAGCCAAAGGTTATAAGTCTGATACAGGATGATACTGCTGAACACATATGTAACAAGTTTGCATCAGTAACATCCTGTATCAGACTTATAACTTTTGGCTGTGTACCTCAATACACAACTCTATGATAATAAGTCAACCCAATAGACAAAGGTGCCCCCATTATGTTACACTGCAGGGCATCTTCGGCCCTCGCACACAACAATAGAGCCGAGAGGAAATCCCCCTTAGCATATAAAATAATGAACAGTTCAGTACGCCACATCACTTCAAGTTCGGCTTGTAGATAGAGAGGTCCTGTCACTGTTGACTTGTTAATTTGTAATTCATCCGTTACGGAGATGTAGCTGAGCAAAGTGCGTGCACGGTCGATTTGCGCCAATGATTTAGGCACCCGCCTCCCATACATTGATTTGCTTAAATCATTGGTGCGAATCAAGCGGGACAAGAGTGCATGCATTTATATTGTACACGTGAACGTTTTGGAAGAATAAAGAGAAGGCAATTTTTCAACCCTGTGTTAAACATGTATTTGCACTATAAGAAAGGAGTTTTTATTAAAACTAGTGTTATGTGAAATAGACGATGCATATAGGTAAAATCTGTATTAACCATCATATTCCCTTCTTCCCCAATGTAGCAAGAAATTCAACTTTGTGCAGGCACTTAAGGCCAATATAATGATGATGAAAGGCGGTGCACCGGTAGACATACAAATGCCAGCGGCCCCTCCCGGCACATCTGGTACTGCAGGGGAGCTGCCAGAGAAAGGCGCCACACAGACCACCGTCCCCTCCACCGGCCCCTCCGGGAGCAACCCCTCATCCCAAGGTCCCTCCAGCGGAGGTACCGCCCCTCAGAACACCGGGCAGAGTGCTGCTGCAGCACAGAATAATGTTGACGATGAGAAGTATGTGGAGTACAGGGAGCCCCTCCTGGACTAGAGCCGCCTGGAGGACTAGAGACCAACCAACCCAGTGTATTGTATTTGTTTCATGTTTTATTTATGTCAGTGTATAATTAGATCAGGAACGGTTGTTTTTTTATTCAGAATAAATATGTGGACTGGACATCGGATGTATTTGCTGGTTTCTGGTTTCCATAGCGACACAAATTGTGGCTACTACTCCGCCACCACGAGATACTTTAGAGGGAGCAGCGGGACTGATTTGTAACTGTTGCAAGCACTGAGAGTTGTTCTTTTTTAAAAAAGCTGAGCCTTATTCTTCGGACAATTTTCATGTTTCTTTTTCATATTAAATTCAGTTAGCTCTACTCACTTCAACATTACTACCACCAGGCTTCTGATTCCGAGGTACTATCATCTACTGATCTGACATTGAGCACATTGCACCAAACCGTTAACCAAACTGGTGCTATGTCAAAACAGTGGTGTATATGGCTTGCCACACAATCACTGTCAGCTATGAGCCATCTGAAAGCTTGTGTACACAGAAATGAAGTCCTCGATACTAAAAGATAAAAACAAGGGCCTTGCTCAACGCGTACGGCTCTATACACTGGCGTTGTGTACCAGTCATCTGGTTCCCAGACTACCAGCTTAAGCGTTACGGAAGTGTTTCGCATACCAGAACCGGCAGGACGAGATGCCGACGAGCTTGCAAGCACTGGGAGTAGTAATTCTGCTATTGCATCACGGTAAAAAGACGAGGCCTCGATCCGCAGCTCATACAGGCGGTACTATATAATTTCACATAATGTCTCTTTTTAACGTAGGAATTGCAGCACTAGCTCATTCGGCTTTCGACAGTGTACTAGAGTAGCATAGGGTATAATCGTGGCAATACAATACAAAACCTTCAAGAATACGTTTCCATATTAAAAGCCATCTTCGGGGTTGTCTTAGGAAACAGCAAGTTACTGTATTCCTTCAGCTCATGCACACACATACAGACCTACACACACACACACACACACACACACACACACACACACACACACACACACACACACACACACACACACAGTCACACACACACACACACACACACACACACACACACACACACACACACACAGTCACACACACACACACACACACACACACACACACACACACACACACACACACACACACACACACACACACACACACAAGGATCTCTACTGGCCGATGCTATTAATATATTCACTATGTCTACGCAGCCAATAGCGTAGCGTAGATAGTACGATAGCGTAGTAGGTCACCCGATGTGTTATTATTTAAAAGGAACGTAGTTGCAATAGTGAACGTAATTGTAAGCAGATCCCCCCCCCCCCCCCCCCCAATCCACCCATAGTTAGCCCCAATAAAGAAGATCAGCTATTCCATTACGTGATTCTAACAAACGTTACTACTTTTATCAATTTTTTTTTTACCTTCTAGATTATATGAGAGTCACACACGTACAGAATACGTGGCACACGTGGCAAGGACAATGAATACAAGCCGGGATAAAACAAATGTGTGGAGGAAGACAAAAAAAAAGGGCACAGCATATAACTGTTTTGGTCCCATATAGGAGTATGTCCATATATGAGTATCAGAGTATGTCCCTATAGGAGTATGTCCATGGAAATCAAGCAAAACCTAGCCAAAGGAGCCAACGTATAGACCAGCATGCAGCCTGTGTTGGTCCCATAGCTATAGGACTGCTTTAGACTGTCCAGACCAAAATAAGTAGAGTAGGCAGAGCCTGTTTCGGTCCGCCTGCCCAAATGACGCTGCTGCATGGAATAGGAGAAAATCAGCCTTGACTGTCCGTTTAACGATAATAGATTAGTGCATAAATGCCCATGCAGATCCACTTGCAACCGTCGCTATATTCAATGTATCTGCTACTTTTTTTTTCTACACCTATGCGCCTATACAGTGTTTTGTATAGCTGCTTGTGTATATTGTACAATATGTGTACGCAAATATAAATATGGATACATCATGGATGCAGTAGTGTAGTCTGGTGACCGAGCAAGTCCTGCAGCTCTAGTTAAAACCAGCACTTAGGACCCGACAATACATCCATTAGGGGGATTGGCTTTTGCTGTAACACTCCGCCGTATCTCTGTTATATTTGGCCTTGTGGGACGTGCATGTTGACAGCGGGCTCATACCATCAAGTCATAATTAAGTTTTTGATTCGGGCAGAGGCAATGCGCACTGATTGACAAGCACTCTTGATATTTTAAACAATGTTTCCGTTCTGTTCATACATTTAGCTAAATTAACCTCTCTATAAAATTCAGTACCAAATCTTAGCAGTGAAATGAAGTCAGAATAATTTTTTGCTGTATGGCTGCTACTGGCTATAATCAGCTAGTGATGGAAGTCATGCATGAATACATGTAGTAGGTACCAAACCCATCTTGGTTTTGAATCACAATTATTTTGATTAGAAAGAATCAAACTCAATTCCCTGAGTGTGTCGTTCATAATATATTTTGTCTGGGGGGAGGGGGAGGGGGAGGGTAGGGGTGAGCAGGCTTTCATGCTCAGAACTAAATTTTAAGAAGAAAAAAATGCAACCAACTGAACGCCATCACCTGGAATGATGCTTCATTTGAAATTAATAGTTTAGGTGGCATTTAATCTTTAATCTCCAGTCGTCCTACGAGTAGGATTATCGTCTACGCGTAGGACGCAAGTTAAAATTAATTTTTTAGCAAACTCATATGAACTAAATTCTCATTTTACTGTAGAAATAATTATTAATTCAGAAAATATTTTTACTTTCTTGCAATTCTTCAAAGATTGTCAAATACAATCAATACTGCATTGCTAAAAGATGTATTTGCGGTAAATCGCAAAGCAACTTAAAGTACTAAAAAGTAATGTTGGGAAGATCAGAGCAACATGTTAAAAGAAGGGGGTAGTAAGACAGGTCTTTTGCACTAAGCATATAAAAAAAGTACATTGTAGATTTGGAAATTGCTAGCTCCACAAGCTTATGAACGATAGGTGTTTTTCAGACGCATGTTGCGGGAATGGACAAAATCTTGAAAACGTACAGTGTGTTTTCGGTAAAAATGGCAAAACCAATTAGAGTAAAACACTGCCATAGAATGTATATAGTAGCACACACATCATGCAAAAAATTCAAAAAAAGTTATACTTGTCGTACTTTTTTCTGTGACAATTAAATTCCCTACATAATGCATTTTTAAGAACCGTATCTGTTTATTAGCATTGTGTAACCAAGGGTGTGATTTAAACAATTTAGCACGATAGACACATCAAACAGCAGTAGAGAAATGGATGCCAAAAAACTGCATTTCTATTTATAATGAATTTTCAAATATTGGTCCTACGCGTAGGATTTGCATGGACCTGGAGAATTAAGGTTAAAAAAGAAAAACGAATACATTTTTTACACATACAACATAATTGCATTAGATGGCCATCAAGCTATGCTATAAATCCTGCCACACCCATCAACTACAAGTCTGTACGCTGTAATGGAACGGAGACATCTCTCAGTCAGTGTTCCCACTCTGAGAACACCACTGGCTGTACCCATGCCTATGATGCTGCTGTGGTCTGCAGACAGAGTTAGTCCTCCCTGTGTGCTTGTGTGTGTGTGTCCTTATTTGAATGTCCTTGTGTGTGTGTGTGTGTGTGTGTGTGTGTGTGTGTGTGTGTGTGTGTGTGTGTGTGTGTGTGTGTGTGTTTGTGTGTGTGTGTGTATGTGTGTGTGTATGTGTGTGTGTGTATGTGTGTGTGTGTGTGTGTGTGTGTGTGTGTGTGTGTGTGTGCACATGCATCTTGTACATGTAGTGCGCATTGAGTAGGATATTACATACAATCTGCTGGAGATACCCTCTTTACCCTTCTCTTCCCATATAAGGTGTCTCTGATGGAGATGTTCGTCTAGTAGGCTCCACTGCCAATGGACAGGGAGCAGTTGAGATATACGATGATATAACACTACAGTGGCTCCGTGTATGTCCCACGCAATGGACATCCAGTTATGCTGCAGTAGTCTGCCAACAGCTTGGGTACCGGACCGGTGCGGCATCCTTATATTGGTAAAGTCTATACATGTAATACTCAATCCACCATAGGTCTAGTGCGATTCCCTCTTGGTACAAGTGAACATGTGGCATACTGTCACACAGTCCAATGTACAGATGTACTAACGCTGCAGGCGGCAGTGTATATATGTTGTATTAACTGTGATGGTTTCCATATAAACTCCCATTGCAACAACCTGTTCGGTTAACCCCATAGTGAGGCATTATAATTCCCTCCTCCCCAGGCTTGATAGCCGCACATCTCAGGTCTTTTTGCGAGATGCAATAATAACCGACTGCACATCAATGAAATGTTACATCTCGTATACCACGTGCGGCTCTTCATTTTTAAACTTCTACGCCGGGGTCACCTGTACCAGCAGCAGCTGTGAGTTATCGACAGCTGTAGAGCTAAATACGAGAGGACGTTTATGGCCATGCACCATTGCCTTGTAGCATTACCCGGAGCGGTGCGTCTCACTGGTAGTAAATGGAATAGTGAAGGCCGCGTGGAGGTACTGTACAATGGAGTGACTGTGTGGGGGACCGTGTGCTCCTACACCCCTTGGACGCTGGCAGAAGTTCAGGTGGTGTGTAGTCAGCTCGGGTATAAGGAACCCACCACTCTCAGAAGTCCTCCTCGTTCAAGGTACAGTAGTGTGAAATACAGAGAGCCTTCGCAATGTTTGTAGATGTCCATAGCTTGTCCACTCTGAGCTCCCTGTACCCCGTCTGGCTGAATGGAGTCAACTGTACTAGCTCCAAGAACACAAGCATCATCACTCAGTGCGGATACACCAAACCAATTGGATACGGCCAGAATTGCTCCTCACACTACTATGATGTAACAGTGGACTGCTCGCCCCCTTCAGGTATGTGGGCATACCTCCATTGGGCACTCAGAAGAGTGTTCAATGTACATTTTCATAGATGACAGATATCTCCCTCTTTCTTTATAGTGGAAATCGATTATGCTGGTATTGCTGAATTAATGATTCGCTATTCCAATAGGATTGGTTTTCATATGTATTGTCATGATCTATATGTGTATCTTATCGCTGCGTGATTGTTGCTGTAAATGTCGCTGTGCAAGGCGACTACACTCGTGCTGTTGTTTCTTGCCTACTTTTGTGAGATATGCTATCCGTCGGAATAACTTAGAGCAAAATGTAAGTAATGCAAAAGCAAGTAGGGAATGTTTTCTTGTGTGTACTATTGTATTTTTTTTTTAACCAGTAGAATACAATTTCAGCGTTTGGTGCAGTGTGTCATGTATTCATGTCCGTTACTGTTATGGCAGGGTGAAGTTGAGGCAGCTATCGCTTCCCCCAACTCCCCTACCTCCAACACTGTCACCACCTCCACTCATTTACCTAGCAGGAATGATACACCCCTCTCTGAAGAACCAAAGCGTTCTAATAAGCCAAAAAGAAAGAAGAGAAATGCCCACCCCCCATCTTATAGAGCTGCCTCACGGTGTTTAAATGCCCCGCTGGATCCTCCTCCCCAGTACATTCTTCCTCCTCCCCAGTACATTCATCTCCAATCCCAGTGCTCTGCAGCTCTCCCTAACTCTCCTGGTGAAGATATATAACTGGAAATTATTAATAATTCAATCTGAACAGTTATAATTGCTGAGAAATTTAATTAACGTGGTTTTTTTTCCTCTCTATTGTATGGATTTATATATTCGATTTGTAACTATTGTATTGGTCTCGCCATTCAAATATCTGTTAATGGACTGAGCAAGAGTTGCAAGAAAGAACTGAAAATCATCTCCTCATAATAAATAGGGCTGATTCTTGTTAGGGTGTTTTCTTGGAATAAGTATTTTGTTCTTAACTTTGCGTGACAAAAAATGAATTTTCATAAGTCTGCCTAGGTATCAAGCTAATGCCTTCAAAATGAAAAATAAAAATACATGTCCACAACATCCCAATGTCTGCTATGAGTGCTGTAAGAATAATCTTGTGCCGCCTAACTCCTATCATCTGATGTCTTGCATAAAGGACTATGACCTTTATAAGAGACTAGCACATGAACCTACAATTTTTGGAGTAAACTGTGTAAGGTTGCACAATAAATGAACATTATTATCCACATCAAATTTCTGTAGCTGCCCACTCTGAAATGTAATGATTTCGCACACTGATGTTTAAAGCAGATGTACCAAGTGAAAACACACGTGTTCTTTAATAGGGACAATCTTGATTGCATACAGGAAAAATTAACAACTTAAAGTTACCAGTTAAAAATTTAATAGTGGGTAGTTTTATAATAGTTTTCAATTTGGCAACTATTTGTACCGCATCTAAAAATATCTATAGTCTTTTGATTTTATGCATTATATCTGAACGGCAATGTGCGGAATCCGATAGTAAGAGGACTCTTTCGGGTACTTTGCAATTTAGATGCTGGAGACTCGCTCCTTCGTTCAGTTTTACGTGTCCAGTTTTAACCCTGAATGGTATCGAAAGCTATTATGGACGAGTGTAAAGGGTTCATAGTGTGTAAAAATTGTATTAAATACAGAACTGATGTGGCAATGACTGCTGAAAATATGAAGGACGTGGGTTGTTTAGCTCGGAAGATATGTGGCTTTGAAATTGATGGTATTTTATAGTGATTTTATCTGAAATACACAAGCCTGGTTTTTTCATAAAACGTTCCATATGTACATAATGTAATCTATATGATGGCGCATTTATAATTAATACATTACTGCAACAAGCCGCTTGATGGATTTGTATTAAGAAGAGAAATAATGACTTACAACCCCCTATGTAATATTAGAATGGTCTGTATGTTTTTAACAGTACTTAGCGTTAACTTAATCGATAGTTGACCCTATGCATATTTACCGACCCTTTTTAATGCCTACACTTCTCTGCTTGCACTCTATTGTCCCTTATCTCTCCTCTGTTAAGGCCCAGCTACCTCTTATGTAATGTCTCTCCCCTCTCCCCAGTTTCACAATCAAATGGAATGGCCAACCCACCTACTATTCTTCAAGGGATGAATAAAAGGGTCCAGTATTAATATGCTCAAGGGATCCGGAACTACAACAGTACAGTTAATGGTCTAGCAGGTAACTACAGTAGTGTTGCACTTATATGGTCGTCTGCATGGAGCATCTGCATGGGTGTGTTATGGGACCTTGGAAAAAGAAGACTGTGGAAACTCAAAAAGATCACAAACATATTTAGGACACACCCACATAATACTATACGATGACGTTAAAAATAATTGGAAGATCGTTCATCATTGATATTCTCATCAGGTTGAGATGGTACCTGGATAGGTGGAGGAGGGAGGGGGGTGGAGAAGGGAGATGATCAGATGTGAAAGTGTTTGTTGTTCTTACCAGAAGGAGTGTCCACCTCTGGACCCGGATAGCTGGGAAACTCTGCAGAGTACTGGGGAGGAGGAGCATAGTACTGGGGAGGAGGTTCCAGGGGGGCGGTGCTACACTCGGCAGCAGCGTTGTATGTTGGGGGAGGGGCTTTTGTTAATTCTGAATCGATTAACTTGTTGGGAGCCTCTGGTTCTGTTGCGATGACGACGTCAGGACCCGCTGGTGGATAGGTGGTGGTGGTAGTGGTGGTGGTGGTGGTAGTGGTTACCTGTTGTGTATGCATTGGATAAATACTGACATGATCAGAGAGAATGTAAGTCAGCCTAACAATGCTATTTTATAGGTTGTTACAACAACCTTAAATCCTTACAAAACAATTCAAGCACTCTGAGTTTAGAGAAACAGAATCGTCATCTCACTTCATGCTCCACTTTCACTCTCCTCTCCTCTCCCCTAAGCAAACTGCCTCACCCTTCCCATGCTCCCACATTCCACTCTCCCCACCTTCCCCCCCTCCTCTACCTCAGGACATACCAGTATTGGTGTAGAAGACCTTCTCGACCTCCAAGTGGCAAAGAAACTACAACATATGATCAGTCGTATGTTGAGGAGCATAGCATTCAGCCAGGTGAAGCTACAACACCTCAAAACCTCCAAGCACTTAGATAAGAACTTGCAGATAGGGTTGGCAAACTTGGCCCCAGCAGCCGGCACTGCTACTACCACAGCCAGTGCCCCAAGACCAGCGAGGGAAGAGCTTGAAGAGCCTGTGAGGGATAAAGACTTGGGGATAAACATCAGTTCACCTTCTCCAAATGATGAATGATAGGGTCTATGGCATTCATGGAAATGGAAGAAGGATTAATGATGTGGCTGGTTTTCCTATGGTTGCATAGGTGCTGGTAGAGAATTCATGAACACAAACAAGGACTTGCAGTATCTACCGCTTTCTGAGGCAGGTTACGGGTGCTAACAAATCAGTTAATTTATGGTGCTTTTCATTTAAGGTTGATAACTAATGCATCACAGTTAACTAATTCCAAAGTGTAATGCAAAGGTTATTAACCTAAGCTTGATTCCAAAATAAAGGACCTATGTAGAGCCACATGCACGCACTTTGGCAGTCCAGCAGTGCATCTTTGCTGTGGGTGCAGTACTGTCCATATCCAATGGGCTTTGAGTACGCACACTGGGTGATGTTTGTGATAAAGGACCCATTGCAGGTAACCCCACTCAGCCATATTGGGTAAAGTGGGCTCAGATCAGAGAAACTGAATGCAAAAAAAAAATCAGTGTGAAAATCTAAAACATTTCTTTAGATACTGCATCTGACCTTAGAGATGTGATTGTGACTGTGGAGCTGTTCTTGTAGCCAAGGAGGTTGCACACTTTCTGAGCCTCTTGTATGGTCCACCCACTCACATTGCACACCGTTCCCCACACTCCATTATACAGCACCTCCACCCTCCCTGCACTGGGGCTGCTACCACCAGAGAGGCGTATGGAATCAGTTTTATTTGCTGTCAGAGAGAGAGAGAGAGGTTGAATGGGCAGTGAATCGAAGCCTCTATTTGGCCTGACTTACCTGAGGAGGAACAGATGACACCAGCATATGAGTTTGATGCAGCACCAGAACATGCAGCATTTCCAGATGTGTAACACCTTGTTGATGTGCAGGTCACTGATGTCTTCAGAAGGCCACCATTTCCAAGGCTTGGGTTTTAAATGAGCAAAATACATTGATATGCAGCATCATGCCACACATGTAGATACTTGGCAACATTAGTCTAACATGCACCATTAATCTAACATGCACATATTTTAAGAGGAAACATTTTTTCGTTACAAGAGTGCTAATGTCGTGATCATTCTCTCATGCATGGATATATAGCCATAGCACACTTAAATGGTTTCTCAGTAGAGACTTCAAATGAATTAAAGAAACTACTGACTGCATGATACCTGTATGTGGATATTATTCCGGTTTGATACCCAAGGCGTTGGCAGACTACTGCAGCATAACTGGATGTCCATCCTATAGGACATACACGGAACCACTGCAGTGATGTCTGGTCATATATCTCAACTGCTCCCTGTCCATTGGCAGTGGAGCCTACCAGACGAATGTCTTTATCAGATACACCTTATATGGAAAGAGAATATGGGGAGCAGTTAACACACACACACACACACACACACACACACACACACACACACACACACACACACACACACACACACACACACACAACACACACACACACACACACACACACAGAGGACTAACTCTGTCTGCAGACCACAGCAGCATCATAGGCATGGGTACAGCCAGTGGTGTTCTCAGAGTGGGAACACTGAATGAGGGATGTCTCTGTTCCATTACAGCTTACAGACTTGTAGTTGATGGGTGTTGTGGGGAGGTAGATAGGGTCTATCCTGAGAAGTAGCAGACATGATAATATACGTATTTGACCAATGCTATTCTACTGCCCCATGTGCAAGGTCTGGAGATGAGGATATGGTATGTGGCTGCGAGGCAGAGTGTCTAATTTATGAATGTTATTGACCACAAGTTTATTGATGACTAACGCTAACCTCGTACATACAAAAATTAAAAGTTCTGCATAAAAACCGCATCTGGCTTGGGACTTTGAAATAGTTATCTCCATGGAAATTATAGCATTCAAAGTATTCACGCCTATATATGGTGGCAACAATTCACTGACGTGCGCGGATTCCACCCCATATGGGCGGGTGTGAAACGTCCCATCCGTTTTAGCTGAATTACTGTATATTTGAGCACGCCAAATTCAAAATTGCGGTTTTGCCTTCGATTATGATAGATTGGAAAAACGGCTTGCTAACAGATCTACTGCCAACAACGTAATATGTTTGCGATTACCAAATAAGTGGTCTTACGTGCTCTGGTCCACAGAGTTGAGCGCTCCGCTGTAGCCCAGACTTTTACAGAACACCTGGGCGTTCTTCTCGCTCCATAGGGTGTTGGGACTGTCGGCGCACACGGTACCCCACATCCCGTTCAGACACACCTGCACGATGCCGGCGTAAGAAGAAAAGCTGTTGGTGAACGGAACCACTCTGGTACTGCCCGACGTACAGGACTGGCCTGCGCGGAGATGGGATTAGAACAGCAGCGATGTGTGGAGGGAGCTTACTTAGAGAAGGTGGGGCTAACACCAGCACTAACACAAGAACCGTCCGCATAGCCGCACCCAGTGATATTATTTTACAAATTATTACATCACAATAGATAATGGCACCAATCACGTGATCGTTCAGAGTAGCTCCTTGGAATGAGTTGCAAGGGGCGATCGCGCAGAAATACCGATTAAACTAATCGCTGATCATGTTTGTGGCGTTGGGGCTATCAATGGATAGTCCGCAAAGAATCAGATGAACATAACGTCAGTTGAATTATAACGTAAAAGCGTGATTTGTGCATGAGTGAAAACTGGGTAAAATATCAATGATTTGCCGTTGGTCAATTCGCTTCGTACAAATATAGGTGCCTGGGGGCCTGCGCCAATTATTCACGCGCTTCAACGTGTGCAGTTTTCACGAATTAAGATACTAAGTCTATGCATTTGCGGGGCGAGGGGTATTTCGCCGTTACACTCTTATATACCATAAGTGCTAAGATTGAAAAGTGTGTGAGATCGATGACGTGGATAATATATTCCTTGTAATCACCTGCAGAGATATCTATAATATATCATGTCGCGCAAACAAATGCTAGGAATGAAGCCATAGATACACGTCACGTTATCGCGTAATTATCCATGCAGCTGCTTAGCTTCTGTTTTTATGGTCACCACACTGATTTGGTTGCCATAACAGGTAAGGTTGAAAAGCGCCCCGGGTTATATAGAATTCGAATATATAATGTACTTCTACTTATTTGACATCACTAGAGCCCTTGCACCATTTTTCATTACTACAAGTAATAAAAACATGCATGCTCATAATTTATCGATCCAACATTTATCGATGCCGTAACGTACCTTAGGGTGGTCGTTTTGTTGTTCCTTTCGGTACCGCGCTTGACATACGCACGTTTGGCAGCTTATTTCCACTTTTAAATGCTCGCGAGTTGGAATCAGAATTGTCCTTGAGATTGCATGGTTAAAACCATCGAATTTGATAACGCTGGTTATATTATACTGGGTGCGTCATGAACATTGTGATAGCTGATGTAATGTGCTATTTGTAGATCAACACCAAATAAGGTACAACTAGCTTCAGCTAATTGCCCGATCGGTTAGGCGTCTAACAGATACCTGAAGATAATATGCGGACACATCCTGAAGCGATTGGTACACATGGCGTGCTTTACAAACGTTCCTGTCGTGAGTTATGCTATCCCGAAGGAAGAAGAAGAAGAATAATAATTCACAGGAAAATGTTGCGTAAAATCACTTCTTGATTCTATACATGATTATTGTTTGATTTCAGGAATCACAACGTGATTTTAAATCATGCGAAAACCAACTATTGATTAAAGTTGATCGTTGAATATAGACAAATCATACTTATGCTTTATACATGATTTTGATGTGATTCAGAATCATTTTTTGATTTCAAAATCACCTCTTGATTTCATAGAAGATCATCAACGGATTTTAGGAATCATAACGCGATTTTAAATCATATAAAAATTCAACTATTGATTTTACTCGCAAGTTGAATGTGGTAAAATAAAATGAATATCATTTAGATAACATTTTGAATGCTTTTTTGTATTAGAAATTCAAGCTATATTTCTGTCATTCATTGGTTTGGATAATAGATGACGGGTACATAGTAAGGAACTTCCAACATTAGGTATTCAGTCATACCTGGGCTGTGTGAATTAATATAATGTATAATATATAATTAGTAAGTGTAATTGTGAGTTATAATTGTAACTAAACCTAAAGATGTAGTATGCGTATAAATATAAAACTTTTAATGAGTCCTCCACCATACATGACATAATGACTAATGTTAATGTGAGTGATAATCAATTGTATACAAAAATTACAGAGCATATAAGGAACATACATGCATGCATTGCATTGTCTTTGATGGGTCACTACGGAAGCTGTGCAATATAGTTGTAACTTTTTCCAGTAATTGGAGCAAGTGCACATCTATTGATGAAGCGACGTGGACTTATTATTCGATCCTTTTCATAATAAGTATTTTTAACCATGTACAAATCATTAACAGAACTCTTTTCTGGTGAAGTAAAATTCATCCATGTAACATAAGCTAAAGGAGCTTCCCTTGTATATTCATTCACAATGCCATTTTGATTGCACTTTACTTTTATATCAACCTGAAAGATAAACCGTACATAACCAAAATATGGATGCAGATCATTAGTTTCCTTCAGCACAAACATAGCTTTCCTAATGATCCCCTATCAGTACAATTATAATCTGAAGAGTACATTTGCCCATTTACAAAGCAGCGACCAAACTTGTGTATAGCTGGTTTCACATACACTTCTGTGTTATCATCATATAGATTTTTTAAAAATGCTTTCAACTGATCATGAAAATCATGATTAATTTTAACATAGCTACTTGGACGATGAAACTTAGCTGGCCATTCACTCACATCTCCCCTGTCAATTTTGCACTGAAATTCCCATGGATGTTCTGGAGGTTCCATTAACAAATGCACAAATTTGTAGCTTGACAACAAATCATCATCAAATTTTGAAGGTAAAACAATAGATTTGAGAGAACTTGGAAGTTTGAAATTAATGTCCGCAATCAAGCTTGGTTCACAGATTTCCAATCCACCAAGGCATATTTCTTCAAGACACTTGTTCATTAATTGAGCTTCAATGTTTTTCTTGTTACTTGGAAGGTCAGTAAGATGACCATTCATCCGCTCATAGGCAAAACACCAGTAACCATGTGATGGTCCATAATCAGCAATAATATCAGGGAGGTGTAAAGCTATATGGTAGTTTACGGTCACTGCCCATTTTCCATGAACAGAATAGAATTGCTTATAATGTGCATTTAATAGTCTATATAATAAAGCAACTTCATCAGCACTGATGCATTGTTTTATGACTAATTCTATAATTCTGCAAAGGAGACAAATGGATTTGTAAGACTGAGATGGAAGTAAGTCAGCAAAGCATGGTCTAGCGTAGATACATGCAAAGTTCTTCCATTGTTGAGCTGTGAGTGCAGATAATGATTCATTGTCTAGAATACTAGTTGGAAGTCTTCCAATATCATATGGAACTTTAATTTTTTTTTAGGCGAGAAAAAAATTCAACTTGTGATTGTGTTGACAAAGAGCTTTACTTCATTGTGCACCATTCCTAGAAGGAAGGTATGCATGGGATCTGTGATTGCCATTCTGGTACTATCAAAATATGGTAGACGAAATAGTTCACTGTATCTTACACCATTTCGTCTTTGAATGGCCTTTGCTTCTGTAATTGTTCTTGCACATTGATACTCTTGAGCTTGTACCTTAATTTGATCCATATTTCTTTTAGCAGAAACTGAAGATGTGTAGTAGCTCATCTTACCAGATGCACCTCTTGAACCCTCCTCTCGCTTAGCCTGGAATGTGCAATAAGTACATCCAAGATCAGCTTTATGTCCAAGAAATTGTGTTTCTTTACGCAGAGCAGGCATATCAGCTGACATTCCTAGAAGCAAAGCCTTTACAATGCTCCCGTCTGGATGTAATGGAAGACCATCCCACAATAAAAGTAGATCATCTACAATAGGCTTTAGAAACGTGTTTATATGCCCTTTAGGTTCAGAAGGACCTGGTAGTACTCCTAACACCATAGTCCACTTGTGCTTGAACCTTTCAGTTCTAGGCAGATTTAGCACAGTCATCATGATTGCTGAAACTTTGTACTCAGACCGTTTAAATGGTTTAAACCAATCGACATTCAGTAAAAGGCTGATGTTGTTAGATTTGATAACAATGATTCAGATGGATTTAATGGGTTAGTTTGAAACTCTTTCCACAATTTTCCATCATACACATCAACTAGTATTCCATCACTGTTATGCCTATGCTGTTTCAAAAGTGCACAAAACTGTTTATTTTTAAACATTTGCAGCAACCATACTGAAGGAGGTACAAAATGAAATGTCTTAAATGGGGTCCATTTTTCCCTTGAAAATGATAGGTGTCTCTTATAGCCAAGTTCTTTTCCGCATAGTTTACCAAATATTACATTAGTGCAACTACTATGATGCTGTGCATCACTAATTTGATATAACTGATTGCAAGCTGCATCCGGACATACAACATATGTAACTGTTTTTATTCTAGTATATTTCATGGTACTATAAAAGCATTGAAGTGATGTTGGAAATATTTCATACAGTGGATGCGAAATGAGAAATAGGATTGTAGAGATCAAGCCACAGATGGCTAGAAGGGCACGTTTTGAAAGCTGATGGTAGTGGCATAATTTGCTCAGGGCAATGCATATCCACTCAAGAATGGTACTTAGAGTAGAAGTATGCATGATATCAGAATTTTCATTGATGCTACTACTGTCAACTGAATCTCTCTCAATACTTGTGTTGTCACAGTCAGAAATATCTGATGTGTCTGAGGTAGATGAGGTTTCACTTTCTAGAATAGATGAACAGCTCATGCATTTATATAATTGTGCATTACAATAGTGAATTGCCTATAGCAAAGTGCTGTGTGATAGATCTAAATATATAGCTTGTAATCATACAGTGCTATAAGTAATATAGTATCGCACAAAATACATTTAAATTTTTACCTGCTGAAGACTCTAAGCATTCATTTGTTTCAGTGTCCGAGCATGGCACATACTCAAATAATCAGTGTACAATTAAGACAATATATGACTCTTTTACCTGCATGAGTATCCAATTCAGTTACAGATACTTCTCCAAAATGCTGATGTATATCAGACCCCACTGTACTGCCATCTACTATTACAAATTATATGCAAAAACAGTACACTTGTTTGGGCC
The DNA here is from genome assembly GCA_963681505.1 of Eunapius fragilis. NCBI lineage: Eukaryota > Metazoa > Porifera > Demospongiae > Spongillida > Spongillidae > Eunapius > Eunapius fragilis. The sequence continues at coordinate 10,379,063 of OY811973.1, read as the reverse complement.
AATTCCAACCTGAATAAGAGCTGCAGCTGTTATCTTCACATGCTCTTGTTGTCATCACTGGGATCAAACTCTTCACTGCTGCTGTTCCTCAACGTCCCCTCATTAGTATGACTGGTTGCTGCATGCAAGCATGAATAACAAATTATTTGTAGCACTTATTGGCGCGCGCGCAGTTAATTAATTTAGGCCCTGTACATATATATGCAACGACGTACGCGTGTACGGACTTACTTGTGCAATCTCTAGTGTTACGTGGTAGCCTGCACACACCATAAAGGGATCTGTGCCTTCTAACTGTCAAATAAGTGTGGTATGACTCCTGTTCGCATTTAGCACAATCGCATCTCAGAAGAACACTTGCGCGCCTATCCGACATTTGAGTGTTAAATTAAATAATAATTAGTAAAAGTTATTTTCATTTCACGTGTTTGATATGGCGAATAAAGGCAGGCAACTCCAGGCAAAAGGAAAGATAACTAGCATTGCGACTGCAGTTGAAGATGAGGTGTCTTCCCTTCGTGATCAAGTGACGAGCCTTCGAGATCAGTTGAGAATCCTCAAAGAACGTGTGGCAGAGTTAGAAAATATGCCTGACAGAATTGATGACCTTCAAAAGACCGTTGATCAGTTCATCGCAGATGAAGGTAAGCAAATACAATAACTACGGTCATTCGCTGTGGTTTACATGTACGTATACCCGCAAAAGCAAGGGTTTCGTCCGCACGCTTTTAATATATTATCCAACCACAAAACCAGAGTCACGTCGGTTAAAGGAAACCGAGGTTTTGAAGCATGAAAAGAAGGCTAAAGACATGGTTCCTCTGGTAAGTGTTTGCTCCAAAAACAGTTTTAATCGCGGTAATCTCTGTGTATAGCCGATACTACAGGATGCATTTTTTGAAAATGACGAAAAGGTGAAACCGTTATTGCGCACGAAGCCGTGGTGTGAAGTAGATGGAAGCATAAAGGAAGATCTCATCAATTCTGTTGAGAGCGCTATGAGCCTGAACAAGTATCATGCTCTGCCGCGATCAAAAATCGCGAAGAGAGTTAAGGTATATACATACAATGATATATATGTATGGTGTGAAATACCCTTTTAAAGGACTTGTACAGTTCACGGAGGTACACGGAACTCACAAAAGCTGATCCTCTGAAACGCACAGAAAGGCTAAAAAGTCTACACCGAAGTAGAATTACCTTTGTAAGGGAATAAATACTTGTACTGCTATAAGCGAAGGAGCACTGCGAGCAGGTGATGAGAAGGGAATAGCAGACATTCGAGCATCCATAACTTCGCGTGCTGCTTTGGATGCATTTGAGCTGAATGCAGCAGATCGAGTGCACATGGATGATCCCTCTGACCTTAACCCTGGGACCCCGAATGACCAGTCAACTCCCAGTCCTGCTGATGAAGATCAAGAGCAACAGCGTGAGCGATCGTCTTTTCAGAGCTCAAGGTGACGCCTGCTGACGCTAGCAAGTGCACGTGCTGCTAATTCTAATAAGAGCCAAGTCGGTGCTACTGGTAGTACTGTGAGAGCGCAACACAGAGAGAGCGTCGCAGTTGTCCACGACACGTTCGATGATTCCAGAGACATGGACTCTGATGAAGAAACACATTTGTGAACCGCTTTTGCTTGTTCTATGTATGATTTGACAATTATCATATTCTAATTCAATGACAAATCATATTATAATCACCCAATAATCGCTTGTTAGATTACCATTGATTTGATACATGATTTCAAAACAATCATGATACAAATTATATATATGATTTTACGATTGATTTGATGACAAAAATCAATCGCAATATCGTCTAACGATTATCTCTTGATTACGACGTGATTTTCTATTTGATTTAGCTTATAAATCAAATCCGATTTTGCAAATGATTTCGTTCCCGTGAATCAATTGTAGAATCGTATTAATGATTTACCGCAAATTTTTCCTGTGATATATAAGAAGACAACGGAGGAGAAATTTTAGGTGTGACTGGGCACGGACGATGGGGACGAGTATTTTTTGTTCTCTAAAAGTACACCCATATATAACGCAGAACTGTTCTCCTTTTTGATATTGCTCGATTGCCACTAAAAGCGAAGTGACCCGACTCTTGGCTGTCTAGCTAGAAGCGAGTGACGTTTTTTAATGATTTCATGATACTGCAGGATTCCTATATGGAGCCTACTCGCGTAGGTTCCGATTCAGTACTATTGGGTGGGGTAGGGGGTCCTTACTACTGGGGTGGGGAGAGGTCCTAACTACTGAGGTGGGGGAAGGGGGTCCTTAATTTTTCGTCAAGATGAGCTGCCATCTTCCCTAAACAGATCGTTGTGTTTGCTCCGATCCCTGGCTAAAGTGGTTTGGTGAGGAGACATTCAAGAGTGGTTTGGTGAGGAGACACTCAAGAGAAGCATGTCCTCCCACAGCTAACAAACCTGCTCATCCAGCTGACATATGGCAAAGTACTTGAGCAGCTGCATGTTCAAGTTAGCTTTGGTGCCACATATAGCATGGCCTGGGGAGGAGGAATAAGGTCTAAAAAAACGTTTGTAAATGTTGCTCATTACACAGCACACACCACAAGTTATCCCTTCACTCCTTCCTAACAACACTCCACAGTACCTTTTCAATGTCTGCTCTCGGATGGCAGGTGCAGCCTGTAAACCCTGTGACCATGCAGATTGGTAAAGATCTGATCAATCACAGTGACAGGTTGGAGGTGATGGATAAATCGGTTTAGCTGCAGGGACAAAAAAAAGGATGAAGAGGGGGAGAGGAGGGGAGAGGAGTGGAGAGGAGGGAGGGGTTGCTAGAGGAGGAGTGGTGTGGAAGGAAGGGAGGAGGAACAGGAGGATGGAGGGGAGAGGAAGGAGGGGTTGCTAGAGGAGGAGGGGAGAGGAAGGAAGGGAGGAGGAACAGGAGGATGGAGAGGAGAGGAAGGAGTGAAGGGGAAAGAGAGGTTAGAATGATTGAGGAGGAACAGTAACAGCCGGGAGATAGTGCGGGAATTAGAGAGGATATATGGAAGAGAAAGAGGAAGAGAAGTAAATGTGTGTGATATAGATTCGCTCACCTGTTGCAAGAGATTCGAACTTGGGCTCTGTTTGGATATGAGAAGACCAAAGAATGCACACACACACACACACACACACACACACACACACACACACACACACACACACACACACACACACACACACACACTAGGTACTGGGGAATTTTTTTAAAAATGCTCAGAGGATAATAATATTACCATCATTAGAAAGAGCAAAACAAGGTGGGTTTAACAGTACTTCTTGCGTCACCATAGCATATTCGATACCAGAGATACATATCCTCAAAGTGACAACTTTTTTAACACAGCGGTTAATGCGTAATCGCAATGAAAACTGTGACGGTTGTGTTATAACGAGGCGTAACCTGGAGATTTTAATTTCAAGCATTGCACATAAGTGATTCTGATATAGGGAAGACTTTTTAAAGTCTCATCATTTAGTTTCCTCACTTTTATCTTTTCAAATTGTTAACATAAAAATTGACAAACAATGAAACACGCACAAAATCAAGCACAATAATGTTATTATTCAATATTGAGGTACATCATTTCCATCCTCAACAAACACTAAATCACCATTTAAATAGTCCACGAGCATTTCAATAACTGTAATTGTGTTATCAATTCCTTCTTCTTCTGATTCATCTATAGTCCAGTATGTAATTGTTAGTTTTGGTAACTTTGCTTTATGGCTTATTTTTACAACATGCCCATTGTATAATGCATTGGTGAAATTCTCATGCCACCTGCGATTTAAGTATATACCTAGCAGAGAATTTCAGATCTCGAGTTCATTGGCGATGGCAAAGCAACTTCCGCTAATAAAGCCATCATATCGCGCTTGCGGATCGGTCTCTTGGCTCCTGTTCCACTAGAGCTTGGTTCATCAGCGAAAGGGTTCATTTGGGATGCCACGCTGCAATGGTTCTGAAAAGAACCCGTGGCGTTCGAAACGAAAAACTCGCCGTACATAGCTATCTCTAGCACGCACACCAACACTGACGTCACGCGTGTATCGTATACATTTACTGAAGAATCCAAACATTGAGTACAATTCTTAAATTTTTTTCACTTTTCTGCTTTCGTTGCAATTTGTATCGATGTTAGCAAGTGTCCAATAAATTATAAAAAAATATATGGCTACTTTAGGGACCTCTGAGTAGTGTGACATAATTTTCATCTCTTAAGTCGAATTAAATCGGCCATAGTGATGCTAAGCAGCGGTCATATCAAAGTCCTTATAAAAACAAGCCTATCTTCACAATGAACTGGACTTAAGATTTCAAGCATTCCATATATATAGCTCTTATAATGAGTTATCTATGCATCAAAAAATGAGCTCTTAAGTCGAACTATTTGTTGAGTTGTAAGCCAAAAACCTAATCCTGATGATGCATTAATGTTTTGACCCTGAAAGTTCTGTCTCAAATTGGAATTCTGATATTTTTAGTGATGATAACTCAAAAGGTATGGTTTAAGACATTAACCATGATGTTTTTTAAGATCCTAGTGTAAAGTACCATTTGATGTATTGGTTCAATGATGTTCAGTAACTGGCGCATCGTACAAGGACCGCGGCGCTAGGACTCATCTATACAAAATTTCGTAAAAGGATAGATGGATGAAGTATCTATAGGGGAGAATGCTTACCTTGGAGGGGACACAGCGTTTAAGAGTCGAAAATCGTGGGTAGAAAATTGTATTCGATTTGAGCATACACATTGAGATACTGTACTACTATGAGGAAGACTATCAGCATTTGTACCCGCCAATTCAAAAAGAATTGCGTTAATCACATTACACACATGTGTTATGGGCACTCCATATTGGAGGCAATAGTATGTAGCTTTACAGCAAGCAGTGCTATATGTCTTGCTATCTTTTCTGGTCTTGATGATATTTGAGGCTGATAATTGATATAGCAATTCTTCATTACTTAATTCTGTTTTGAACCATCTTTTCCAAATCAGTGATTAATCTCCTCTGTGTTATCTTACATCCCTTGTGTACAGATAGTAACTTTTTATATTTATTGAAATATTTCAATAAACTGCTGCTATGTGCCACTTGTGAATTTCTTATTTTCGCTGTTTTTTTAGTTTTAAGTTTAATGTCTCTTATTTTAGAACGAAAATTGGATTCAATTTTAGCCTTCCGTTGTAAAGCTTGCTTTAAATTGTGTATATGCCTACTCCTGTGGTTTTTCCTTTTCAGTTGTTGCTTAAGCATGCGATTCACTTTAGCCATTCTCTGCAACTCATCCTTCCTTTTAGCACAATTCTTACAATCAGTTCTTACATTAAGTGGAATAGGTAAAGGTGGATTGGACATTACATTTATCTCTGTATTCAAAGCTGGTAAAGTAACAGCTACATCCTCAGCTGTGTCAATAAACACTATAAACTGCTCATTGAGAAACACCTCTATTTCAGCCCAACACCTTGTAAGATTTTTTTTTATTTGACATTATATTGATAATATAACAATTGCCCAACGCAACACATCAGGTGTAGTGGTGACATTGCTTCCAGCAGAGTGCTCAAGAATTGATGCAATGATACTTCTAGTATTTTCTATTATATAATCATAATACTCCTTATCAGAATACATTAATTTAAAACATAAGCACTACAAATAACTAAAAGTCAAAGCAAGTGTTTGGTGAGACACATCTGGCCAAAATTGCCCTGGCATTCTGCCTCATGAGGGTGAGGCTGAGGCGACTGTAGATGCCCGACATAACCTCATTTAGAGGTCAACAGAGTTGAGTGGCTACCTTTTTGGATATGGCCAAAAGTACATTGATGGCTTCATTGCCCCATCCCCCAAACACCTCCACAACCAAAGGGATGCATGACCATCCTCTAATGGCACATGCCTCATCATTTCTTGAGTGCTTGGCCTCTTCTCCCATCTCAGCTGCATGACCACAGGTTTGAGCCGCTTCTTGTATAAATTGCAAATTAAGCGGATTGATGACCTTTATGTCAAATGCAGCTGGACGTGAGAGGGACCAGTTTGACACTGGTTGTATTTTCTAAACGTTGAGATGCTATATTGGTGTGGATGTAAAACACTAGCCCCTTTCGTATCATGGGTGCTTGCAGTTCATTACGTTCATTAATGTCATTTTTAAAACTCTTCAAATCACCAACAGTCTTCATTATTCATGCAACTACACACAGAACTGTTGAATAAAAATATAGAGTTTAATAAACATAGTATTAAAACATGAATAATAAACTAACATTGCATGTTGCATGACAAATTTTGATTAAATTGGTTTGATTGATAAGAGCACTGCGCTAATTCAGAATCTCGTGATATTCAAGGCGCTGTTACTACATAAGCAGCAGAGTCTGAAAATTCTATAAGCATCAAGCCATACCCTTTTTGACACGCCCACAACTTACTACTGCTAACCGTATGCAACGAATAGCAAATGCTAAAAGAAGCCATGGGTTACCTTTGTAGAATATAGCAAGCACAACAAAACTCAAAACCAGCGCAAACAAACGATCGCCTCAAATCAATCCTCTCCGTCAGTCAAAAATTACGGCAGGAATACAATTTTTTACGGTAGTTACGTGATTTATCCAAGTACCTGCATAGTTATTGAACCTTGGGCGGTTTAATAAAATCCCTATCCTTTTCCGATTACATGTTACCAATAGCACATCAGCCCAACCCATGAAAGTAGCACTGTGAAAATTACAATTTGAATTAAACTATGTTCTATGGACATTTAGAATTCAATTTGAAAGATTGGACGATTTCTCCATAGGCCGCACAAATCCGAAGAAATGCATGTACAAAGGTATTATCTAACTGACAATAATTATGTCTTAAAAACATAATGTGAAATTCATTGCCGCAGAATACTGCATTTTCGAGGCTACATTTCGGAAGTTTCAAATGCCCTACAAGTACTGGCTAAATATCACTGAGATTGAGCATTCACGTTATTAGTGATGCGAATTGATACATGTAATCCAAATGTGTACATCCCAACGCTTCAGTTATTTTCATATTAATGTTTATATTAATATTATCACTTAGCAGCAATTCAGCTGTAACATTCATGGGCATGCAACTTGATTGATGAAGCAATAGGCTTTTGATGATTAATTGACCAAGAAATAATAATATAGAGTACAGTTATAACGTAAATATACAACGGTACGTTAAAAGAAACATTTCTAAAAGATTACTGTGCACATCAGTATATACTGTCACACACGTCAGAAGTAATTTGATCAACTTTCTTCCATAAGGGCCTCTCGCTCTGTGTAAGTGCCATATTTAAATAACATGACCTCAGAAGGGTCAGTGTTATTCTGGACGCTGCATGTGGGGGATGCAACAAGACTGGCACTGGCACCTGAGAATTGGACCACAGTGTCCAAGCCTCTAAATTTTCCAACCGCACAATGTATTTGGTCAATGCCTTTCACCTTGCGGTACACATGGAAACAGACTACCCCAACCAAGACACTGAGAGAGCTTCCTGTACTAATTATGGTAAGGATTGAATTGATGGAAGCATTGGAATCTCGGGTGTACAGAGTTAAAGAGGCAAAGAATATTATATTGAGCAGAAAAAAACTATCCAGAATGTTCAATGGCCAACGTTTATAGACAGAGAGTGTGTTAGCAACACAGCAATAGAAGCTTAGAACCAGAATCGTTGCCAGGAGATTGATGTTGATGTCATTGCCGTCATTCAAGGTATAAACTAGATAAAGTAGAACCCTCACCATCAGAAGTACTCCTGGCCAGTAACGATACTGGTCCTTAAAGGGAGCCTGATAGGCATCAAGGAATGGTTTCAGTTTGTTAACCCATTGAAATATCTTCCACTCAGACTTGGCCTGTAACCATGGTGAGAGCAACAAAATGGCAGTGTAGGGAGTGATAAAAGCAACAGTTACAAACAAGCCTGCTACAAAGAGAGGAACATGTTTCCCTTCAGCATATACTACATTGCCATCAACCAACCATATCCGTGGGTTTGCAGCAGTCGAATTTCCCACATCTAGTTGTGTAGATGAAAATATTGTGATGATGGTTGCAAGAAACTTTGTATAGGAGAGTAGTATTAGTGTTCCTAATACAGACACTGCATTATACCTGCACACCCATGCCATACGACTGGACCACCTGCTTCCAATGATGATGGCTCCCACTAGGATGAAAATGTACACTGGAAACAGAAGCTGCAGCCACGTTTTTGCATATGTGTCCATATCACTGTAGAAACACGTCTCGATCCCTAGGTCCAAGTTCAACCAGTCTATAGCCACCAATAGGGCCTTCCCAAAGCCACCAAGGTGTGTAAGGGTCAACAGGTTGAGTATGCTTGGTCTTATTATGTTGGCATATAAGATTAGGCCATTGATTGTGCCCACAGAAATGGTACAATTGAGTACAAATAATGATGCCAAAAGTAATATGCCCATAAATGCAATGGGAACTAGAAGCCAGAGGTATTGATAACTGCATGGCTTGCAACGGACACTTCCAAACATGGCACTTGTGTTGGGTGCACATTTTCCACATAGGATGCCAGTGCGATTGTAACTGCATTGCTCCTGTTGGTCAACAATGCTGATCATAGCATCTCCTGTGATGCAGTATTCATTTGGGCAGTGGCTGTGAACTGCCAAAATATTGTTAGTGTTATTGCCAATCCAAAATGTACCTGTTCTCCTGACCATCTGTGTGTCAATGCTGCATTGGATATTGTATGCCAGTAACAAATAATCACATCCACATGCATTTGAGCTCTGGTCATATTGAAACCCATAAGGGCATGGCTGGATGTCCAGAAATATGTAGTAAGGTTCAATGAAATAAATTGAAACATATGCTGTCCTTGGATACAGGAATATCACAGATTTAATGGGTTCTTTATTTCTCCCTTCTACTGTGTAATTATATTTGATGCAATACTGAGTTGTATGCTGCTCACTGAAATACAGCGGATCAGTGCAGTTTTCTATCGAATTGAGACTGAAATCGGCATCATATACATCACAGCGATAGCTGATTACAGTATCGGGCGAAATCCCATTATTTTGCCCAACTGCAACAATGGAGAACTGTAAAACCTGCCCAGGATATGCTCTGGTTTTTTCTTGGATTGAGCAATTGATTGCCTCGTCTGCACAGTTGCATATTCTCTTTGCATCAGACGATACCAAAGACGAACTGGTTTGATTGCGTCCAAAAGTGGTAACCGAATTGCCAATTGCCAACAGAGAGCACTTTTCATATTTTGGGAGGAGTGTACAGTTGAATGGGCATGAATCAATGTTCCCTCCATATAGCACACTACCAGCTAGAGTGGCGTAGTTATCATCAAAATAAAGATGGATTCCAGGATGATCAAGGGTACCATTGGGATCATTGAATTGGAACATACAGGGTATCTGTGCAATGTTTGAGGGGTTGTTGATGGCAAAGATAGCCCCTCCACGATATGTAGCATTGTTCGCGATAAAGGAAACATTCACTGGGGCAGTTAAGAGAACACTTGTTAATGACAGATACAAGGCACCTCCATCACCATAGGAAGTATTATTAGCAAATAATATCTTGCCTGTTAAATTTAAATGGCAATTGTATAACTCCATCGAAGAACCGTAATTATTTGTAAATGTGCTATCTGAAACTGAAACGTCGCTCTCCAATGCAAAGATATTTGTACGATTAAAAGTGCAGTGTGCCAAATTGACGGTGCTGTAATATGCACCAATGCCACCATCACATTGCGTAATTGCAAAAGTAGAGTTGGCAAACATGATTACATGATGTACTGTGGCAGAATCCAGCAAAGATGACATTATGACGACATTAGCAAGAAAGATGCACTGTTGCATCTGGATTATAGTCACAAGAGATGACTGGTTCGAGAGGTCGAAGTAAACACAATTAGGATAGTTGTAGTCGGCAGAAAATGTGGAGCTAACAGTTAGAAAGCTGCTTTGATTGGCATTAATGTTTGAGTATGAGTTGGCAGCAGAGTAGTACAGTCCCCCCCCAGTTATGCTTCTTCCTCTGCTGCTTGAAACATTTGAAAGAATGATATTACAATTCATAGGATTCACAAGCAAGTTAAGATTTGCACCAACGGATGCCTGGTTCCTGTACATAACAGAGTCAGATATAATTGCATCAACAGTATAAGAGTATTGATACATTTTAATGCCAAGGCCAGTACCATTGCTGAAATACTTAGAAACTTTGGGGCCTTGAAATGATCCGTCGATGCTCAAAGTGAACAAGCAAGATGTAATAGCCAGAGAAGATGCTGTAGAGAGGTTTGGCAATTCAGTGTAAATAAACACAGCATTGCCCCCAGCATATTTATGACCAATTGCACTATTTATATAGATTAGTGGCGATGAGTAGTACGAGTTGTCAAAACAGAAGCTAATACTTTCATTGTATAACTGTAGGAAATTTCGTACTATTTGGTTGTTTGCAACAAATGAAGAATGTAATATCGAAGAGTGTCCTAGTATGTTCATCCCCAGAAGACCATATCCAGTGCTATTTTGTATAGAGACAGTCTGGAGAATGAGATTTGATATGTTTTGTAGCAGGACTGACACGTTGCAAGCACCAATATAGCTATCTTGCATATGCAACATGTTAACTGGGCCTCCACAGTTCACAAGGGTGAGGTTAATTAGAGACAAATTGAAAATATTGTTGAAGATGAAAGTATATTCTTTGTCGCATTTAATGACACTTTTGGACTGCAGGAATGTGACACTTTTGTCATCATCATACTTCGAAATAAGGCCATATTCATTCACCTTGTCTGCAACTGAATAAAGTATTAAAGACCCAAGTCCAACCAAAGTGAGGGATGAGACATTGGATATCATCAGGTTGGCTGTGTCGCCTACAAGATGCTCGCCAGACAGAAAACAAAATGTGCTCTGTGAACGAAAGTACAATGACGCATTTTGGATGTACATACTGAAGTTCAAACAAGGGATCTGTGCAACAATTGGGCAGGAGGTGTTGTTTGGTGCAACCAAGAATGAGCACTCTTGGTTCAAAGTCTCTGTGCGAAAGTTCTCTCCTTCAATGCAAAACACAAAGACATAGCTAGTCATGAGACGAAGAAGTAGCTGCATCCTGTGTTAATTGGACTGGAAAGGGAAGAGTACAAATCACTGATATAAAAACATACATAGATCACGTGATGCATCCCACATGAAGATACCAGTACTTTTGAACCAACTGTTAACCGCATTTGATAACCATTATTGTTTGACATGTCCTGTTTACTTTATAGGCTCATATTACTTGTTCATCGCACATACCATAGAACAACATTATCACAGGACGGTGGGAATTAACTAAAATATGCCAGTGTGGCCATCATCAACATATTCATCAAGCTAATGTAATTAACATTACATGTGTGTATTGTTTTAGTGTTTGTGAGTCCATATTTGCATGAATTTACAGTTATACATTGCTTGGTGCTATTGGTTTGCTACTGTCTGAACACAATGAAATGCTTGATTGCAATACCACATGCGATGGGTCCATTGATTTACAACCACCCCATCATAGTTATAGTTGCATCTACAATTGCAGGAAAGTGAAATGACAGCGAAATGTATGCAGTAAATATTTGTGTATGTACCAAATCTTTACAACTGTGATTACATTAAGCCTACAGGGCTAGCTTCGTTATTTGTAATTGTTTCAAGGAGGATCTGAATGAATTGGATTTTATTCAGTGTCTGTGGATTGGACAAAAATTGTAACATTGAAGCAAATCCCACTCAGATTGTAAGGAAATGTTGATACAGCTTTAATGCATATATGGAAATGCTATGTCATGAAGCAGACCCTTCACATGTCACTACTTCACATGATGAGGCTGACCCTTCCCATGTCAGCACTGGACATGATGCGGCAGTCACAACAGCACATAAAGGTTGGCCCTGGTAATAATGGGATAAAGTGTTGTATGGATGTGAAGACTTCATTTAGAGCTACAGCAAAGAAGTCTTCTCAAAGTGATGTTCCATAAGTAAAAACTCTGAAAAGTCTTGCAAGGACTACTTAACAATTCCTTAATATTCTTAACATTCGTTTTTCTGTGTCTGGACATGTAGTTGCTCTTATAAATAATACTTATGATCCAGTGAATACACAAAGGAAATTTTTCACAGGTGGTTGAGAATTCCCAGGATGATTCATGTGTGTATAAATTTTCAAAGAATCAAACAGTTGTTTGCCAAAAAAGATCAGCACAGGACTGTTGAGGATAAACCGCCAGCACCTGAACCCACAACCTGAACGTGTCTTGCAAGATGAGCAACCAAACCCTCAACTAACAACCATACCTACGAAGCTACTTGATCATCTCATACAAGAACGAAGACCCCTATTTGTGCCCCAGACAGATTGTAGGAAAAGGGATATGTGGAATGGGAATGGGGACTGATATTGTCAAATATATACCCGCACATGCGTGTTACTGTCACTTTTTGGAATTATTGCATTCTACAACTGTCACGAGCTCTGTTATGACTGAAGAACCTATCCTTTGCAGCTGTGCATTACATTCTGAATGACCACTGATGAAATATACTTTCCCATCAATTATTGACTTGTACTTATCTGCTCATAGTAATGAAATCTCTGCAAATCATGATGTTATTGTTTAATACAATGAACATTATATACATGTATGTTCAGATGCAGTTGTTTAACACACAATCTCCATTTATTGCAAAAACTTCAACAGCTCATGTAAACATGGCCTTCTGTAATATCAAACCACTAATAAATGCACAAGTAAATAAAAACATTCTCTACGAGAAAGTTGGTGGGATATAGGATTTTATCAGAAGGGAAAATGTAATAGTCCTATATTTATAGCACATTTGTAGGCATATATTGTTTCTGTGCTAAATATAGGACTATTACACTTCTCTTCTGATAAGACCTTGTCTCCTTGCTTTTTACACCACCGATTGCCTGCAAATCCTATATCCCACCAACTTTCTCGTAGAGAATGTTTTTATTAAATTGTTTCATTGATTTTTTGACATAAAAACAACTTCACCAACAAAAACGTTTCACACCAAATCACAAAAGAGTTTACTCTAGTTGTGCGCTATTTATACAAGATGCCTTAATTTCTTTATACCGTAATTACGTCACAAAAGATATCTCAATTTTACAATAACACAGGCCGTATAGTCGATTCTGTACCAAAGTATAAAATCGACTATTTTCATCAAGGAACCCCTTCCGACCAATTCTGAATCTAGTGGTGAAGTTTTCATCGTTTAAAAGTGTTCCTATCCCGAGTTATGAGTCGGCAAGAAGAAGGAGGAGGAGGAATGTTCCGGGACCGGGTACGAGGACGGGCAGTACCCTTTTGTTCTCAACAACCGCGCGGTTCTGTGACATAAAACAAAGACGAAATTGCTCAATTTTGACTTCTAGTTCGATTGCCATAACAAGGTAAACGACTCCGTTCGTCGGGAGTCTTGGTAGAGACAGTGGCGTAGCGAAGGGGGGGGGGGGGGGGGGGAGGGGGGACATATGTCCCCGGGCGCAGGGGTTTAGGGGCGCCAAAATAGACAATTTGCACAGATAACTAGTCGCGTTAACGCGAACGGGCCCGCGGGCACATCTTGAGTCTTGTTAACAAATATCTGCACTCGATCTGCACGCAAACTTATTTATTTCTAATCACCGTACTGACATTGAAGATATGGTATCCAATCGTCACCTCCATAATCTCCACGACATATTGCAGTTACAACTTCAGGGTTATCGCTCGCTGCCATTGTGAGCCTGTTATGCACAGGCACACAATGGCAGTAAGCGGTTAGCCATTATCGTACAGACAGGTACACATAGCGCCAGTCATAGCGCGAGGGCGGATACTTCCCCAAACTAAATTTCCTAATGTAAACGATTGAATGTACGTGAGACCCCGTTGGGTGAGCTTTGCATACCCCCTTTGCTGGGATGATCGAGGCCTGGCATATCCCCCTCCGCTCTTGCGGCTGCCTACCAACCCTCGCTGCAAAATCCTAGATCCGCTCCTTTATTTATAGGGGGGGGGGGGGGGGGGGGGGGGGGGGGAGGGGGCGCCATTATTGCATTATGTTCCCGGGGGCTCAACCCGTCTCTACGCCACTGGGTAGAGACGGGTCGCGTGTTTTTAATGAGATTCATAATCGGGGTCAAATCCTATATGGAAGTTTCTAACGAAACTTCCGATTAATTTAATCCCTCCAGACCACGAGGGCTTGAAGTTTAAACAGCGCTCGCCCCTACCCCCGTTACAACCATTTCAACCCTCCCACCCGCTGTATCCAACCAGATGGTCCTACCTTTACGCGAAGCAAACCAATGTTCAGTGGATAACTGTACAAATAAAAAAAGAACAATATGAACCACACAGCCATTACAAGTGATCGTGGAGGCGTTATTTCGTTCCTGGTTTAATACTTATTTGTATCACTAGCTGAAGTGTGCAGCGGCTGTACATGCATGCGCATATCCAAATATGATCGATATCCACGCTACGCGCATCAAAACGACCCTTGCAGCGTTCCCCTCCCAGTTAGAGGATTAGAGAATGAGAAGGTAGAACAAGTGTGGGGATGGGGAAGAAAAGATAGAATTAATTTAGGGTAAGTAGAGATAGAATTAAGAATAAGTATGAACGAAGGAATGAGAAAGAAAAAAGGCGAAGTACACTGTCACACAGGCATACGTACGTCCGTTTGATCTGGCGCGATTATCTGTTAATGGAACCCAGCTTTTTGCTGACCACTTATGGGCGCGGCACACGTCATTAGCGTGACCGCAGAACTGGACCGTGTAAACACGATTGTAGAAGAGCTAGCTGTAAAGCTTTATCGGATCCAAACGGGCAAGCAATCTGTGTATTGCGTGCTTGTTTGCATGTTGGCTAACTAGCAGCTCAAGGCCGTAGACAAGTGGGGGCTTGGGGGGCTTGAGCCTCCCCCAAATTTTTCCATGAAATAATATTAAAATTATCATGTGTAATTAGAGATAGCGGTAATCGCGTACGTACTATGTCTTAAATTCATCAGTAGCGCATCGACAAACGATCCATCACTTGATTTGAACCCTTAGCATTAGCATGCTTAGGAACGGTATGAATTGGCAGTGGCCGTGTGACTGAGGTGGCAAACCCACGTACGTTCATACAGTACTGCGTTCATATACTTGTCAGTTTACTGGTGATTGTGCGGAGAAATACTGGTTTGCTTCCCCAGCCACACCGCCTCTGTGAATCTGGCTGAACTGTGATTAGTCAAAGTGTAGCCAACGAATTATGAACCGTAATGCCAGCCGTCACATATTATACATGTTTGGATGTTTCATTTGATTTTTATTAATTCATATGAAGACCATGCAGGTGTTATTTGCATCATAACTATTATATCTATGTTTGCATGCACGCATCCATGCAATTTGTGATTGAACTGCATACGTATACGCATTAATGCCTCAATTCATGAAATCTGCGCGATTTAGTGTAGACATGTATAGCAGTGCACGGGGGCGAACATACGAAGGGGCGTGGCAGTAAAGAGAGTTTTTTTAAAAAATGATTTATTCACAACTATCAATGCAAATTACACTGTGCAAATGATTTGTTATACGATAGCGTATTCTATAGCGTATATTCGAATATACCCCTTAAATATACGCACCTGCGTATAGAACCATATACACGGGTGCGTATATTGAAATATAACCGATCACGTGACATTCATGGTCGCTTAGCAAGCCTTTGAATTCACTTTGTGGATATCTTGTCGGTCACCGTATACTAAGCGCTTCATATTCCGTGTATTTGTCCTACTCCCACCCCTCGTTCCCGATCCAATTTAGAATCCAATTGAAATTTTAATAATTTGCACAAGTACAACAGAACAACAAACTAACAGTCCGAGGTGGCATTCAGCATAACTTCGTTCCAAGTCGCCTGTACAGAACAACTGTAAATTCTTATCGTCAAAATTATTTAACTCACCGCATATGTATCCTTGCGAACTACCGTGTTGATACAACAGACACATTGAAATGAACAACGCTTACCTTTTAGTCACGTTTCATCTAGCAGATTGTGAACAGTTGGGAAAGGTCAAGGAGGTTAAACGCTTACCGGACCTGTCAGCAACAAATCACGATGAAACTGTCTGATAATACCCGACTTGTCAAAGTGTCCGGATTCGCCCAACACGTAGCCAGTTACACGAACAACTTTAGACAAATGGACGAGTATAGCAGCACTTCGCAAAACAAAAAATGACATACCTTTTCTACCGTGCTCCGTTGTGCCGGTTTCGGTTGCTCAACAGGAACACTTGGGACATGCCAAACTGGTGCAAATAGTCAGAGGTGATTAGCAACACTATTTCTCGTCAACTTAGTCTTACCATTAAAACAATACGCTGATCTTAAGAGTCCATTTTCAGTGTCTTCGCATTAAAAGCAATCAACACGCGGCAATGGAATAGCCCGCCTAAAATTTACAAGTCACGTGCGGTAAGCAAATCACATTCCTAATTGGAGCAGCCCTATACCATCGCTCATGTCAGAAAGAGCACCAAAGATCATCACCAACACAATGAATCATAGCATGTCTGTTACCATGCAAGGAAGCGATGGCACCTCGATGAGATTTCTGGAGAACCCGAAATCATACTAGCCTAAGGATCTGACATTGTGGAAACTAATTACTTCTAAAGTTTATTTGTATAAATGTAATATCCGCTATATACATAATTTAGTATACAGGTAACATGCGGTCATGTACCAGTACAATACATATATACTCACGCTCGCAAGTGGCTGTGGTAAAAAATTTGATAAGGGATAGCTTCGAGTAACCAGTACGTATACATACATGGAGTGCTCCATTCGTCGACCGATAGTGGCTACAGCTTGACTTTTGTTCGCTAAAAGGATGCTAAAATGACCATGTCAGCATCTGTAAACAAGTATGATTATAGGACAAGGTACGGTTTTAACCGGACCATGCACTTATTCCCCGAGGGAAGAAAAAACAGTTGTGACCCCCTGACGTATGCATTAACCGGCCCTCCCATACCGGCCATAGTTATAACCGGAGCACTTACTATAGTTTGGCTCCACTAGCCTGTAAGATGAGAAGAGCATTTTAGCTGTGGCCAATGAATTTGCTAGTGTAATAAGCGCACAACGGGTTATTGCTTGGTCATAACATTTTAATGGCTGCCTATGTAAACTGTGACGCAAGTGCGGTTGTGTATTCGTGAAATATACAACGTCGTATATTTCAAATGTACTGATCCGGCGTATATTTCAAGTATAGTCCAAAGTATACAGTATCGTATAACAAACTATTTGCACAGTGTTACCTAATTTCCTGCTATGAATATTATTATCGAAGGGCTGGGAGGGGGAAGGGTGGGGGTGTAACCCCCCCCCCCCCCCCCCCCCCCCCAGATCTGGTACTGAGTCAGTTTACATGCATACAAGTATATAAAAACATTCTCTAACGAGAGAGTTGTTGGTATATAGGATTGACCAATGGTGGTGTAAAAAGCATGGAAACAAGAGTGACAGAAATATTATTGGAAAATTGAAATAGGCCTATATTTAGCCCATTATTCAGGCATGTGTGTTGTATTGTGTGCTAAATATAGGCCTATTTCAATTTTCCAATAATATTTCTGTCACTCTTGTTTCCATGCTTTTTACACCACCATTGGTCAATCCTATATACCAACAACTCTCTCGTTAGAGAATGTTTTTATTTACTTGTTTCATATTATTAAGTTTTTTTTCACCCTGTCATAGCAGTATCATAGTCAATAATCAAATGTAGGAAGAGGATAGATGATCCCCTTTATCTCTTAATGCAAGAACAAATAACTTTAATAGTACTGCTGGTGGTGGGGGCAGCACTGATGGTGCAGGCAGGAGCGCCGGTGGGGGCAGCGCTGGTGGTGCCGGCGGGAGTAGCTGCTGGTAGTGGTGTGGGCAGTGCTGCTGGTGGTGGTGGCAGAAGCGGGGCTTCTGGAGGTGGTGGGGTGAAGGGGAGAGGAGTTGGAGGATGAATGTACTCTTCCTCCTCCGACCCCTCGTTGGTGAAAAACCCGCGAAGGTCATCAGCCATCTACATATACGTAACAGAGAGTATTATAAAATTTTTACTTCTTTATTTTTTAAAGCAAAGTGCAGAGCCTTTACACATCTACATAGAGTATTATTAAATTTTTACCTCTTTTTGCTAGCGGATGAGTGGCTTTTATACCTGCAAAGCCGGATGGTGGCTTATCTTACTTACTGCTGCACAGGCAGATCACTACCCCTAAGAATAGCTTTTTCAAGACCACCATTATACTCCATTGGTGCAAGAGATTTGGGTTCATACAAGGAGTAGCTATATGGGAGAAGGATATGGTTGCAGTTATTAAGTTCTCAGCCCTTGCAACTGTAACTATATTCATACAGTTGCAACATTCACGGCTAGACAAGGAAGTCTTCAGATAAGGAAGCTTTATCAGATTAAAACAATAGACACTACTGTACACACAGTTGAGTCACCATGCATGCTTTACATGTAAAGTGAATGGGTTTGTGCAGATCCGTGCTGTACATAGTCGGGCGGGCCCTACTATCTACAGGTAGTAGGGTGACAAACCCGACCAAACGCGGCAGTAGGGCCGCCCGACTAAGCTGTACAAATGCTGCATGCACAGCTTTTTAATGCAACATGCCATAACATACCTTTGGGTGGTAGTGGTAGTTCTGTGACCCCTGCGGTACCGCGTCCTCTCGGCAGCACATTTAGCCAATCAGACAGCGGGATCATTTCAATACCGACTCCTTTCAGATGCTTTAATGGTAGCTGATTTTTCTCCCTATTAGCAGCGCGATTTCCCTCGGGGTCCTCTTCATATCGCCGCCTTTAGTTTTAGCAGCACGGTTCTCCTCGAGGTTCTTCATATCGCCGCCTTTGAGCAGCACGGTTCTCCTTGGGGTCCTCTTCGTATCGCCACCTTTTAGCAGATCGCTTAGATTCAATATCGGCCTTGTAGCTGTCGCGTACAGAGGCCTTCTTCATTTCGGGATCGGCCTTGTAGCTGTCGCGTACAGAGGCCTTCATTTTTTTTGGGATTGGCCTTGTAGAGCGCTCGGGCTTTAGCTTTGTTCTCGTATTGCTTTGGAGGTATTCCGCTCGTTGCTTAGATCTCTTCGTTTGCAATTTTAGAAAAAGAACTTCACTATTAGCCAACGAAATAACGAATATTTTTAATAAACTGGATAAATTTAGTGCAGGTTAGAGTATTTATAACTGCCTAAAATTATTAATATATAGAACTTGATATATGTATGTCTATATGACATGTAAGGATAACGTGCCGGTAAATTTCGAAGCGATTGGTACTATTCCCGTCCTCCAAAACCGTTCCTAGCTCGAGTTATACCTTCCTAAGAAGAAGAAGACGACGACGACGACGACGACGACGACGACGACGACGACGACGACGACGATGGAGAATTATTTTGGGACTGGGCACGAGAAACAGGAAATTGTTTGTTTCTCTATAACCACACCGTTTTATGACACGGAACAAACGTAGAACTGTAGATCGTTGTGCTCTCATTCCATCGCGATAAAGAGATAAGCGATCCGTTTCTCCGTTGTCCCTCCAGACGCTAGTGAAGTTTTATTAATGACATTCATCAACCCTCAATCAATCCTATATTGAACCTGCTGCCGCAGGTTCAGATATTTATATATATGCATGATGAATATTAATTAACGCAAGCCATATAGAAATGCATTAGTATTTCCGTTACACGTAAAATTGACATCAACATATGCGTTCATGAAATATCCATAAATGATTCTCCATTTATATGTATTAGCATGCACTGGTGGAAGTTTGCTAGCAACTGAACAAATATGGAAAAGTTAAAGCGGCTGGGGCTTCGCCCCATACCCCATTGGGTGAGCTTACAAAGCTCCCCCCAAACCCCTCCTCCTTGGTCAATAAGCCTCCCCAAACTTAGAAAGTTGTCTATGGCTATGCAGCTGTGTTCCGGTAAATTTGATGTGTGAATGTGATCCACGCCTCTAACTCTGATATATATACGGTACATCTAATATATTGCTGTCTAATAGTAATAGTATAGTATTATTATTGGTAAATTAATAAATTTTAGCAACATGGACCTGGTTGTATTCCTGCTCAAATATGGGGTCTTATGCTCCTTGCACTTTTTCGTCGGCATGAGGTCACCCTACAGCGAGAAACCTTTCGTCCAACTGGTGACGAGGAGCGCGCCCATCTTCCTCCTCATCACGACCGTTGCCACGGAGACGTCCAGCACGAGGTCCCCGCTGTCCAACATATCCGGGTCATCGTACTCCATGTTCTTCGGCCTCATCTTCTCCATGCTCGGAAACGGTTACTCCCTCTACCCGCAGTTCGACCTCCTCAGGGTTGTGTCGTACGTCATAAACCTCTCCCTCTTCGCCGCCACGTTTGGCGGGGGTCTCCACCTCTTCCTGGAAGCAGACACGCCTTCCCTCATCGCGTTGGCCGCCGTGGGACTGGTCTCGCTCATGGTGTTCTTCGGTGTCCTCTCTTCCATTCGAAGATTCGTGTCAGTGGTGTCGACCGCGGTGTATTTTGCCTTTCTCTCAGTCATGCTCTGGAGCGCCCTGGTGAAACTCCAAGGCAACGCCACCGAGAGCAATGTCCTTGGGGCAGCCAGCGCTGGCGTCTACTACCTCTCTCACATCCTCATGGTGCTCGAAAAATGGCGGGCGCCCCTCCCTTTCCTCACGTTCGTATCCCAGGTGACCAACTACGCGGCTCAACTCGCGTTGGTGGTGAGCGTGCTGACTGCCAAGTAGTGTCTAGATATAATAGGCAGGTGTGCGTATTTTGAACTTTGTATTACCATAGCGCTCTACTGACCTTTGACCCCTCAACATGATTTTTAAAATTAAAATTTAAAAAAACCACTCGTTTTTTCTTTCCCCCTTACCCCCACTAAATAGTTGTTCAAGGACACCATCAAAAGGTCAAAATGTGTAAAAATTTAAATTGTGTGGGTGTAGCCAAAGCACTGCAGGTGCTCCAGAGGTGGACTTAGAGAGGGAGGCATGGTGTTGTCACATCCTTAGAGGGATGAACCCACAATGCAAGGTGCCTAGTTACACAGACACACACCTGGGTGTGCCTTTAGGCCCATACCTGTGTCACAAACAAAATTTTGCATTGACATAAATGCCCCTCACCCCTTCCTCTGGTCCCACTTTACAAATAGGGAATATGACTTCTAGTTATATATGTATGGCTAAACATACATACATACCTGTGCACACACACACACACACACAACCAACCCATCCCCCCCCCCCCCCCCCCCCAGACAGGTTCACACTCAATCCTCCTTAAGGACTGTCTTTGTCTCCTCTACCACCTGGGCCCTGTCCCACAGCGTGGGAGGGGCCCTCACTGGACGTTAACTCCATCTCTCCTCTCGTGCCACCGCCTACTTCTGGTACGTTAGCAACGCTGCTGGCGGCGGGATATAACTTCCACGCCAGCAGGGTGAAGAGGGAGGTGAGGACCATGCCAGCGCAGGGCAGGGAGAGAAGCCTGAAGCTGAGCTGGGTGTTATCGTACACCCAGCAGTTACCCCTGGCGCCGCACTGCTCCTGCCAGTAGAGGCACGAGGTATCGAAGAGGGCCCCGTAAATGAGTGGACTGGGAATGCTCCCAAACAGACGGAACAGCATGGACTGGAGACCGAGAGCCAAGGAGCGTATGTCGTCTGAGACACACCTGGTCGCAGAGAGGAGAGGGGAGGAGTTATGTAACATCAAAGTGCATGTAATAACGTGCTAAATTAGTCTATTTATTACTGCTTAGACGCGTGCTGTGTGCTGTTAGAGACAATGGACTGAAAATAATAAACGCTTTTGGTGGTGACCAGAAATAAAGTTTATTTTTTCTTGGAACCTCCCTACATTAGGTATGCCTACATGTATGTACCTGGCTTGCGTGTACACATGCATGCAGGACAGAAGAAAAATCAAGAAACACACACACACACACACACACACACACACACACACATACCTACCTCATAGTAATGAACACCATGGGGACCTTGAGGACGAACAGGAGGTACAAGAACAAGGTGGCCACTATCAGGTAGATGGGAAGGTATCTGCACCCATTGTCGCACACCCCCACAGTAGCTGTGCTGTTAGGAAGGGCTTGCTCAAAGGTGGAGTTCCCTACCATCATCAGGTTGTATGCAACACATGAGCAGGCAGTAAGATGGCCCTTTTGGAGGGGGGCAGGAGTGAAATGGGAGGAGAAATGGGCGGGGCAAAGATATAGTTAAGGTATGAGTGAAATCGGTGTAATAGTCGTGATACAATGACATCATTACAAGGTGGTCATAGAAGGTCTTACCTGCGAGTCGTTCATACACCCAGCCCGGCAGGGAGAGAAGTAGGTGTGGCCGTCTGTGCCGCACACAGGCTCATAGTTGGTGGAGTTACAAAGACAGTGTGCGTTACAGTACGACACCAAGCTGCCATTGGAGACAAAGTCAGTTCTGGAATGAAGGAACAAATTGAGATGAAAAGAGGGCCCGGGAGGAGGGACTGGTTACATCATCTCCCCCCCCCCCCCCCCCCCCCCCCAAATATGCTTGCTTTCAGAATCAATGGCAGGGAAGTGTTAAGCATATGCGCACTGTCTGGAGTGACACGTACACATCCCCTAACGGTAGTGCACAATCATTGGAGTGAGTTCAAACTTATTAATTATTCATATTGAACACCACCCCACCCCATCCACTCTTCACAAAATCTTGGATCAGCCCACTGCAGTGACATACATACATACATACATTGCATACACACATACATAGATACATACATACATACATACATAGATACATAGATACATACATACATACATACATACATACATACATACATACATACATGCATACATACATACATACATACATACATACATACATACATACATACATACATACATACATACATACATACATACATACATACATACATACATACATACATACATACATACACACATGCATATGCACACACAGACACAGACACTAGTACATGTACATGTAGATCTACATGTACTGTAACACCCATTGTCCCACTGCTTAAGACTGTCCCTGGCAGCAAATATGACCGCCCCCCGTGCACCCCTTACCTCTGGTTGGAGTAGCCGACAGTGACCCCAGCCAGCTCAACAGTGGGACAGTGGGTGATGAAGCCAATGGTTGGCAATATGGCCACCAGGGTCACCACCCACACGGCCAGGGAGACTCTCTTGGCTACAGACTTGAGAACGAAAATGAGCACCGCTCCGGAGATGACCCCCGTAGCACCAGTGACCACCCCTGGAGGGTATGAGGAGGGAGAGGTCTGGAGGCTTGGTAAATTTCCCCTCCTCCCCTACCCCTACGCCCCTTCTTTGTTAAAGAACATGTACGCCAGACGCATTGTTCTGGACATCCTGGTGTCATTGCAACGAACTGTGTCACGTGACTATCATGAATGGACAGGTGTATATCATGTGACTATCATGATGGGACAGGTGTATATCATGTGACAGTTGTGTATCATGTGACTATCAAATGATGGGACACGTGTGTATCATGTGACTATCAAATGATGAGACAGGTGTATCATGTGACTGTCAAATGATGGGACAGGTGTGTCACGTGACTATCAAATGATGGGACAGGTGTGTCACATGACTATCAAATGAGGAACAGGTGTGTCACATAACTACCAAATGATGGGACATTTGCCACTTGTAGTGGTCATTATTTTACGAATCTGCAGGATCAATAAAAAAAGTGAAATTCCTAGAGAAACCTAAAGCGTGTGTCAACAAACCATGACGACCTACATGTAGGTACCATCACTACAAAATCAGGAGGTTGGCGCGTCCACATACATGTGTGTAATGTAATGCAGCAACAAGCAATGGTAAAAGCTACTCACCAAAGGCAATGGTTAACCACACACACACACACACACACACACACACACACACACACACACACACACACACACACACACACACACACACACAAACACACACACACACACACAAACACAAAATCACTTACCAATGGCGCCCGTAATTAAGCTCGATGTGGACCCTATCAGTCCAAACTGTGACTCGAGGTACTTGGGCGCAAACAGCACCAAACCGTTCAGACAGAGGAAGGCCGTCGTCACGGCGCCGGTGGCAAACACCCACGTGGCGTTTCCCCCGAGCTGCCTGAGGTGCTGGGGAAATGCCCTCGCCATGTGAAACAGCGTCTCGTCCTTGGTCGTCGTGGTGATGGTGGCAGTGGGCGTGGCACGACCGGGCGACACCGACGCCCCCCTCTCTCTCGCCTGTCTGACGAGGTGACTGTCGGAGAGGAACCGCGGGAACATGAAGAAGGGGAGGGCGCACAGGAGGTACAAGATGGCCGCCAGGACGAAGCTCATCCACCACGCCCCCACCCACGCCGGGTCCTCCTCCGTGAGGTGGGTGGTCTGCCAGGGTTCCACGTACACCGAGAGGAACTCCCCCCCAATCCCGTACCCCAGGGCAGGTCCCACGATGGCCATGGTGTAGAACAGTCCCAGGTGGATGGGGACGTACTTGGGATAGACGATGTCGTCGATGTAGGACGTGCCGAGGGTAAAGAGGGGCGTGGCACCCATCCCGATCAGGGCGAAGCCGACGATGAACAGGAAGTAGGCGAGGCTGTTACCCTCGGAGCAAGGGTCAGTGACGCTCTCCCTCCCGCAAAACTCGGACCGGGTGTTTAAGGATTGCCCGACCTTGTAAGGTCCCAGGACGAAGGCGGGTAAAGCGAAGACCAAGCAGCCCAGTGCTTGGACGACGATCCCCACGGCCAGCCACCTGGGCTTGTGGCCTTTGCCCCCAAAGTGGGTGACAAACACCACGCTCGCGATGACGGCGACGTCGAAGACGCTGGAGAAGACACTGGCGGCGGTGCTGGAGAGCTGGTAACGCCTCTCGAGGGAGGTGATCACCACGGCGATGAACCCTTTGTTTTGTTGTGTTTGTGTGGAATTGAAATGAAAGAGCATATGTAAAATGCAGTAACACACACCCACACACACACACACACACACACTCACACACACACACACACACACACACACACACACACACACACAGACAGGTACTCACATATACATGCAGTTGGACATTGCTCCACTAAGATACGTGAGTTGTTTTTAAATTTAAATGAGCACTGATTTGGCCAGTGGTAAGATACAATGTGTTGAATAATGGCTACTGTAAGCTGACTACACATGCATGGCTATGCAAAAACCACATAGCACAGAAATTAAATAACCAGAGTGTATAATTATTAATCTTTTGTCAGGGGGTTACAGTAGTCTCGCTAGCCAGACGTACATCGAACTTCAACCGGACTGGGAACGAGGAACGTACTTTCAAGACTTGGGTTACAAGGTGGTCTCTTCATCCACCCCCTCCCCCCGTGCAGTTATTTACTGGAACAGCCGAATGTGAGCCGGATCGATCCAGATCGATGCGGTTCGAGTTGTATAGGGTGGATGCGGCTTTCGCTAGATATGCATTTTAATCTACTACAATAACGATGATCAGACACTAGTGTACCTAGCTCCAGTGTTGTCCAATTACATGATACGGTGATGGCTTATTAAATGGTATGGGGTTAATGGCCCAATCGATCTGAACGTGCCTTTCTCCCAGCGACACACCCCCGCCCCCCCTTTCTGTTAAGAGCTCACCTGTGCTTACAGCCCCCTCGATCAGGCAATACACGCACAGGATGAAGGTGAAGAACTTCTTGGTGGCGAATAGCTGAAGGCACTGGGGCCTGAACCTCCCGATGCCGCAGTAATACCTCGGTGTGGCGTGCAGATCGGCCAGTACGTCCCCATCGTCTTCACGGTCATCAGTTATAAGGGCGGTGGTGGATTGCTCCGTGACTATCTCATCATCAGATTTATCGCCCATTAATATCTCTTCGTTTTAAAGGCCGTCGCGCACCCAGTCTGAACCAGAGATACTATGTTGTCTCTTGTCTAGTAGGGAGGGGCAATTTATTTCCACGGGTCTGGGCACTACCGACCTAGTTATAAATCATTAATTTACAAAGGAACAAAACATTCGGGCGTAGACAACTTTTCCAATCACTGTTGTCAAGCATTGTGGGCTCTCCAGATACAATTTCAAGAATTCCTGTCTCATCGTGATATCTATCCTCTACAGCTAGCGTCGGCGACCGGCTATTTCATTCTGCTATTGAATGTTCCGCAACCCACTGAAGTGATAACGAGTGATCCAACTGGCAACTTAGCTCACTGAAATAGTCGATTGTACTTAGTGGCGGGTGGACCCTACGGTGAGCAACTTGGAGTTGGGTCATTATCACGTACAAGTGCGATAGGTCCTTAAAATCTTCGCCAACCAAATTAAACAAAAACGTCAGCTAGGATTTGATAAATATCAATGACCAATAAGAACAAGTCGGCACTGTTATCTGTAAATGGTGTCTCGAACAATTGTTTTTAAAAATTATAAAGACCTAAATAGATGAGAGAGCCTAAACTTGATTGACGAGGGGGCGGGGCGGGAGGGAATTAAGCTCCTCAGCCCTCTTACACAATTTGTTGACATTTGGCATAACTATATGCATGTACATAACATCCAGCTGTTATGTACATGCATATAGTTATAATATGGGACAGTATTTGCGAAATTGACCCTTCGCTAAAAATCATTCCAGTTTGAATCGTTATAGTTACTTGTGAACGGTAAACAATATTGACTTCCTATTTTTAAAACTGTATACTACACCATTTCTCTATGGTAAAATACATTTGGGGTCTTGCGTTAGCTTCGTGCCAGTGGTATAACGTCTATGACGATCGACGTTACCACAGTTGGAAGCTGGTACCCTCAGGCTAGTTGAGTATGGCGCAGAAGACGCCGCCTTAGAGCTAAGATGGCGTCATTAAAAAGTGCATGGGTCAGTTAGTGAGTTTCAATGAAGAGTGTCGGGAGGGAGGGACGGGTGCAATTTGAGGGCGGATTCGGAGAGGGGGTCAAAATTTGAAGGGCCCACCTTTACCCTAAGCCCTAACCTTTATCATCTCGCTCGCATTCCTTCGGACTGCTGGTTACAGGCTCAGAAAAATAAAGGCAAAGAATCTTCGATGCCTGTCATACTCTTTCTACAGGTACTATTTAAAAAGGCAAAGTTGATCAATATTTATCTGAACCTGCTGCTGCAGGTTCAATATAGGATTGATTGAGGGTTGATGAATGTCATTAATATAACTTCACTAGCGTCTGGAGGGACTGTCACGCGCGATTTGGTCCGCGTCTAATTTCGGTCCGGCCGGACCAAAAAAGGCTGCCTGAAATTGTCCGGCCGGACAATTTTAGGTGCTCAATTTTGTCCCACCTGGCATTTTTTGGTCCCATGTAGTTTTTCCTTTGGAAGGTGTCGTCAGAATCAGGGACAGACGATGGTGACACGTGTAATTGAACTGGCCTACAGTTACAAGGTCAATGGAAAGTACCCTGAAGGATGCGATGCGAACAAGAAACGATCAATCAGAGGAAAGGCGGAAAAGATTTTCTTAAAGAATGGCGAATCGTGGACTAAAAGAAAAATGAATGGAACGACTAAGGTGCCTGCGCGCAGCATGTAACTACGTGCTCTTGGTGGCAAAAAGATTCTTATCCACTCTTTGGTCATCGTTGATAAGCATGGTAGTAGGAGACAAAATTATGACTATAGAATCCCTCATTACAAGGATACGAAGTGTGCGTTGTTTGCATCGAATGTATAGCGTATGATTTTAGGGTCTTATAGGATAACTCATCCGATTTCACTCGTCGTCGCTCTTTCGCATGTTTACTGAAATAGGTTGTGAGGCTCATTTTGGATGCATGCATGTGAGATGCAGACTGAGGATTCTACATTCCTGCCATTCTGACCCTACGTCTGGCCATCTGGGAACAAAACGTACCATCAAAAGCATTAGAGAGCGTTTCACATGGAAAGGACTCAACAAAGACGTTTTTCAACTAGTAATGGTTGCAATTAGTCATGCACATTTACTGACATGTTTTTACAGGTAGCATCCTGTGAGGCTTGCCAGAAGGATTCTGATAAACTTGTTGTTACTTCTACTGAACTTCATCCTGTTCACTTGGTATCATGTAGCAATTGACTTTATTGGGCCGATTTCGCCAATTTCATTATCAGGATACAGGTCAGCTCTTTTTATTTTTTTCCCATGGTATGCAAGGAATACTTGCTTTCACAGGATAGATTACACTTTATTTTTTAATTGTATGTATAGGTACATTCTTACACCGAGTGATCACGTTTCGAAATGGGTTGAAGCGGTTGCAGTTCCAACCAAAGAGGCACATCTAGTGGCAAGTGCACTATGCAAGGTATATGTTGATCAATATTCATTGTGCACACTTTACCATATTTTAAATGTACATGTATATCTAGATATTCATGCGCATGGGATTGCCCAGCATTTTGACAACAGACAATGGTTCTGAATTCAGGAACAAACTGAACAATGCAATGATGAAACAGTTGGGGATATGACACTGCCTAATTACTCCTTACCATCCATAGGTACACAAAGTGCATAATTTTAGTTTAAAGTTCCACATAAGTCTTTTTTTGAGTAGTCAAATGGTCTTGAAGAATGATACAATCAAACTGTGCAAAGAATGCTCTCAAAAGCAGTGATGGGACATAAGGAGATTTGGGATCAACTCATTGATTCAGCATACAACACTTTGTCCCATGAATCAACTAATTACACTCCATTTGAAGTGAAGTTCGGAAGAAAGGCGAGTATACCTATTGATGCAGACCTGGAATCTATTTGTGAACTATTAAGTTTTTTGCCAAAGCTTGATTTTGTTTTATTTTTTAATTTACATTGTACTTAATACTTTTTTAGTTCAGCAAAGGAACCAAACACAGCCAACCACATGGAACATGTGTCCATACAAAGACAAAGGATTTTGAAGAATGTGAATGAAGTACAATATCCTTGTTTCACAGGTATAAAGTATACATACTATACTGTGGCATCATGTACACTTTTGCTCCTAGGCTAAGCAAAAGCAGCAATATGATGCCAAACACGCTAGAGCCTCATTGTTTGAAATTGGTGCGAAGGTGGTTAAAAAGGATTTTGTTCGGAAAAAGAGGAAGGGAGGGAAATTGGACCCCAAGTGGGTTGGGCCATACATTATAACTGCAAAGTTCAGCAAAGGATTTTACTCCTTGCAATCTGTTGCAAATTCTTCTGACTGTATCAAGCGTGTGAATGGTGCACACCTTAAGATGTTCTATAAAATACCCACAAGTCTCATGTTATATTTATGTGATACTTATATGCCGTTTATTTTGTACTTTTATCTCCGACAAAAACAGACTGCCTAAAGTAATCTGTCCAACGGACCAAAACAGGCATAGTGGGACCATTTAGGGCAGCCTGAAATGGTCCGGCGGACCATTTCAGGCAGCTTGATTTGGTCCGCCAGACAATTTCAGGCAGCCTAATTAGGTCCGCCGGACCATTTCCGGGTAGGACAAAATTAGGCGTGACAGGACAACGGAGAAACGGATCGCTTTCTCTTTATTGCAATGGAATGAGAGCACAACGATCTACAGTTCCACGTTGGTTCCGTGTCATAAAACCAGAGATATACATGTAGTATATAGATTATCTCTGATAAAACGGTGTGGTTATAGAGAAACAATTTCCTGTTTCTCGTGCCCAGTCGGAACGGTTTAGAATGACGGGAATAGTACCAATCGCTTCGAAATTTACCGGCACGTTATCCTTACATGTCATATAGACACATATCAAGTTCTATTTAATAATGTATATAATAGATTTTTATTAATAATTTTAGGTCTCTAACCTGCACTAAATATATTTATCGCAATTTAGTTGTTACTTTGGCTAGTGAAGTTGTTTTTCTAAAAATGCCGTTGTGTAATCAAAAGAAGAGATCTAAGCAACGAGCGGAATACCTCCAGAAGCAAGACGAGAACAAAGTTACAGCCCGAACGCTCTACAAGGCCAGAGATCATATCATATACGTATTTAAGGCCAATCCCGACTGAAAATAAGAAGGCCTCTCTGTAAGCGACAGCTACAAGGCCGATTCCGAAAAAAAGAAGGCCTCTGTACGCGACAATTACAGGGCCGATCCCGAAAGGAAGGCTTCTGTACGCGACAGCTACAAGGCCGATCCCGAAAAGAAAAAGGCCTCTGTATGCGACAACTACAACGCAGATATTGAATCTAAGCAATCTAAAGGCGGCGATATGAAGAGGACCTCGAGGAGAACCGTGCTGCAAAAAGGCGGCGATATGAAGAGGACCTCGAGGGAAACCGCGCTGCTAACAGTCAGAAATACTATAGGACAATTTAGCTGCCATTATAGCATCCAAAAGGAGTCGGTATTGGAATGACCCCGCTGTCCGATCATGCAGCTAAATGTGCTTCCGGGAGGACGCGGTACCGCAGGGGTCACAGAACTACCACTACCACCCAATGGTTCGTTATGGCATTTTGTATTAACATTAAAAAGCTGTGCATGCAACATTTGTACAGCTTAGTCGGGCGGCCCTACTACCACGTTTGGTCGGGCTTGTCACCCTACTCAAGGGCGTAGATAAGGGGGGGGGGGGGGGGGGGGGGGGGGCAGGGGGGGCTTTAGCCCCCCCCCCCCCCCCCCCAGATTTTTGCACTAGAGTTATTAAAATTTCTGATGTCGTTAACAATCAATTGTAAAGCGCGCGCTATTCAATAGATAATAGAGTTGCCCTTCTATATAATGTACCTCCCCTTAATTCATCCGCTAAGCAGCCCCCCCCCCCCCCCCCCCGCCTTTCGAATTGGGCCTGAAGCGGACAGCCCCCCCCCCCCCCCACCTCCGCTTTTCGTATTGGGCCTGAAGCGGACAGCCCCCCCCCCCCCCCCATCGCTTTTTGAATCGGGCCTAAAGCGGACAGCACCACCCCCCCCCCTCCCCGCTTTTCGTATCGCGAGTCTAAACCCCCAACCACAATTAGCCCCCCCACCCTAAAAAAAACTTGTCTACGCCCTTGCTACTACCTGACCAAACGAGGTAGTAGGGCCCGCCCGACTATGTACAGCACGGATCTGCACAAAACCATTCACTTCACATGTAAAGCATGCATGGTGACTCAACTGACAGTAGTGTCTATTGTTTTAATCTGATAAGGCTTCCTTACTTATCGATCTACACTGAGCCATGTAATTCACTTCCCTAGTTCCCACACTATCCATCTATACAACTTAACTGCATGTAGGCTACACCTCCATGTTTAGATGAGAGCATTTTTTACTGGATCAAATTTGACCAATAGATTTTTAGCACAACTGACACACATACACCCCCTTCCTCCCTGTCATTTATATGATGGAATTGGACCATAGCACAGTCTACACATGTGTTAAGGCTTTGCAAGGTGTAAAAGTGACTCACCCGCTGAATAGTGTGCTTTGCAAAAAAAGGTAAAAATTTAATAATACTCTGTGGATTCTATGCTTTGCACTTTGCTTGAAAAAAAGAAAGAGGTAAAAATTTAATCATACTCTCTGTCACGTACATGTAAATGGCAGCTGAAGACCTCAGAGGTTTTTACCAATGAGGGGTCGGAGGAGGAAGAGGATGACTACATTCATCCTCCGACTCCTCTCCCTTTCACCCCGCCACCTCCTGAAGCAGTGCTGCCCCCACCTGCACTCCCGCTGGCACCACCAGCACCGCCCCCGCCACCACCAGTGCTGCCCCCGCCACCACCACCACCAGTGCTGCCCCACCGCCACCACCATCAGTGCTGCCCCCACCACCTCCACCACCAGGCTGCCTCCCCACCAGGCTGCCCCCACCACCACCACCACCAGTGCTGCCCCCGCCACCACCACCAGTGCTGCCCCCACCACCATCACCACCAGTGCTGCCCCCACCACCACCACCACCACCAGTGCTGCCCTCGCCATAACCACCAGTGCTGCCCCCGCCACCACCACCACCAGTGCCACCCCACCACCACCACCACCAATGCTGCCCCCGCCACCACCACCACCAGTGCTGCCCCCACCACCACCACCAGTGCTGCCTCTGCCTGCGCTTCCGCCAGTACCACCAGCGCTGCCCCCACCACCACCAGCAGTGCTTCCCTCCTGGCCTGCATGGCCACTGCCACCCTGGCCTGCCTGGCCAGAACAAGCATGGCGGGGAGGCCGGGGAGGAGTATAGCCCCGAAAAAGTGGGTGTGGGCACTATAGAAAAGTCAAAAGAGCATGTCATACCCATGTCATGAATATGGATGTGTTCTGCAGCCTGTGTGATGGTGCAGAGTGGTCTGTGAACATTAATTGGTTCCATATCAAGTGCGTAGGCCTCCACAGTCTTCCAACTAGTGCAGAAGAATGGAATTGTTCACTCTGTGCATAAATCTTGGTGTGTATGCAGCGAATCAAGCATTATAATTTATAAATCCACTTACCACTCAATCCCATTGTCTATAAACCCAAGAACGTCACTGACATAACTACATATATGATTTTCGTTGTATAGGTTTTGATATCAATGTCCGGACCAAAAATTCCAGGGCTGACCATATTTTTCGAGAAGATCGATCCGGATGGACTAAATATTTCAGGACAAACAATCCAGTGACAGATATTCCAAGCAAAGAAGCTAACCCAACCATTATCCCTTCCACTAACGTCATGAAGTACGTTGATGACATTCAAGAAGAGAATGTTATCGAGCCAGGTAAGGGGGGCATGGGGATCTCCAGTAGTATTAGTTAGAAAGAAGGATGGGCTACCAGGTTTTGCTAGGACTTCCGCAAGTTAAATGAAGTGACCCATAAAGATGCTCAACCACTTCCTCCGAATAGACTAATTATATGTTGGATTGTCTATGTGGTGCCCGTTACTTCTCAACCCTAGATCAAGCTAGTGGCACTGGTAGACCAAAATGATAAGGAGAAAACTGCTTTTGTGACACCATTTGGGTTACATCAATTCTGTGTTATGCCATTCGGCCTATGCAATGCACCTGCAACTTTCCAACGACTGATAGGGAACAAGTTCTTGCAGGTCTCCATACTGGACTGTCTGTCTAGTGTTTTTATAGTTATCTTCAGTCGTTCAGTGGAGACGCAACTCAGAGCAGTTTTCACACGGCTCAAGACAGTAGGACTCAAACTTAAGCATGTAAATGTCATTTCCTCCAAACAAGTGTTCACTATTTTGGGCATGCTATCTCCAGTAAGGGGTTGAAACTTGTTGATTGGCCTATGCCTAGCTGTCACAAGGACCTGCAACAATTCCGCCTAGCTATACGTATTGTCATGGGCTTTTTAAAAAGATTTTGCAAACATGGCATCATATCTCATTGTACGGTGTTGACTCAGAAAGGAAGTGATAGGATCTGAACGAAAGCTTGTAGTGATGCATTTTTTTTTAGTTGAAGAGACGTTATAAATCATTCATCAAGTTCATTAATAACAGGCTGCATAATTACATCAATCCTATATACAATCATGCAGTACATGTATGTGAGTATAGTGGCTTACTTATAAATGTGTATGATAGTATATATGTATCTAAATGGACTACCCGAGTGCATTGCCTAAAAACTTTCAGGAAGACTTTATTTGAGGGTTTTAGGCGAAAGCAGTTAAGAATTATTGCACTTACCAGAAGAACGATGCTAACTATAGCTGTCGTGTAGGCTACTTGACATTTTCGCCTGGCCATCAGCACGTCATCCCCCAAGCCTACAGTTTTGGCAGACATTTATGGCAGGCTAAACATGATTTTAGTCAGGTCCATTGCCAGAGCCATCTTGGCAAGGGAACTTAGTCCTTTATGGAAGGAAATTTACCCCGCGTACGGATCACATGCATGCAGCTCACTTAAGTGACTGCACAGGTTTAAAGAACCGGCAGCCCAGTTGGTTTGAAACATTAGCGGAGTTTGAATACATGCACGATTATACATCGACCAGGTGTGGAGAATACTGATCCTCTCTCCCGTCGAGAATGTGATCATGCAGTGTGGAATATACATGTATCGGGACAGTTCAGAATTTGATGATGTGAATGTGGTATCAGCGACAGAAACACTAGTGGTACACACATTGCTACCTGTATGGACTTATGATGAATAAAGGGCCTTGCAAATGGCTGAGATGATGTAAAGAGTGCAATTGGATGGCTGGAATCAAAACAGGTGCCTAGATTAGTCATCCTGGTAACTGAAGTCACTTCTGACTTGACGAAATGAACTAGGACAGAGTTCTTTATCGACAGTGGCCATGGATTTTTTTTGCATTCACTACCAGAGATACCCCGTGGTAATCATTATATCCTGGTTGTAGGAGATTATTACTGTACACAAAAGAAAAAACTTAGAGGCAGAGGGTGTGGCAAGAACTCTTTTTATTTACAGATATGAGTGGTTAAGGAACTGTGTCCCCTGTTGGACATACGAAAACAAGAGCCAACCCAAATCATCCCAAGTCGGATGGTCTAGTGGAGAGATTTAATAGGACACTATTGGAACAGGCTGAGTATTGCAGTTCAGGATGATGAGCAGACTGGAACCTTCTACCTAATTACTTGCTGACCTATCGGACAAGTGTACATGCATGTGACTACAGAGGAGACCCAATTTGAGCTTATGTTTGAACGATCTCTGAGAAGGCTGCACTCTCTTTCATACTACAGTGCCTTCCTGTGGTGTTCAGGAACAGTACTCACAAAAACTGAAGAGTTTCAGGCAGCATTTGAGAGGGGGAAAGGACACATGAGTAGACAGCAACACCACCAAATGGTTTTATGTGACCATTGTGTACATGATAAGCCATATGCAATAAGAAATGCATAGATTTATGCATATACCAGCTAGTGTAGTTGAAAGCGGATTCTCTCGTAAATTGCATAAGCCATGAGAAGGGCAGTTTCGACTTGTAGAAGGGTTCAGCCCAGCAGTTTAAATTTTTTTTGCATTGTTTTAATGATATGGTCACTGGAAACAAACAGTCCACTGAAACTGCCAGAAATGCTGGGTACGGAAGATGAGGAGTTTGAAAAAGAGCATGACACACATAGCCAGGAAGTTGGCACCCATAGCAGGGATGTTTGATCACACATCAGCAACACCAGGACCTACTGTTGGGGATGAGGCATACCTCCTGAACCTGATCCTCCAGTCATTGAGGAAAGGGTCCCTGTGCTACTTGAATCAGTACAACCACTTCAAAGACCATCCATCTTCCTGCCCATTATGGTGACCCCTTAATACTTCCGGATGGGAGAGCCAGATGAGGACCTGACTGGAGTGTGAGAACCAACTCTTGTTGGAGGTGGGGGGGCGGGGGGGTTACCATGTAGCACCATGAACATGACTGACCTTTGGACTGCTAGAACATTTAATGGCTGGCATGCACAGTAGCGCCATTCTGTCTGACACTATGATACCCGCATGATTATAAATTTGCATGATATTACTAAAGGGACTAATATCACATGCAAAAATCATACAATATCATCCAATATACTTAAATTAGAAAATGCAAGGTAACCCATTTCAGCCTCAACCTGTACATCGGATGATACCAGCGCAAACCGCAATCACACACACAACCACAGAAATGAGCACTCCAAAAATTATTCCAACTATTTGATTACCACTCAAGTTAGAGGAGCTTGAAGAAGAGGCTGCAAGAGAAGAGGAGAGCATAATGCTGAGTCAGGCATCATACACCGTGCAGTGGATTGTATGTATAGGCTACGTCCATGCGCATATGTTCAGGATACAGTGCACAGAGTTGCACCTACTTTGGCAGTCCACCATGACATCTTTATAGTGGGTGCAGTACTGTCCATATCCAATGGGCTTAGAGTATGCACACTGGGTGATGTTTCTGATTGATGAAGTATTTACAGCACTGCAGTCGAGTTTATATATCCATATGGGGTACAGGCTCACTGCATCGGTGCCGCTGAGTATCCAAAAATAATAATATTTGTTTACGGTACTGCAGCATGCAGGAAGCAATCTGACCTGTAGCTAGTCAAGGACGTGATGCTGATATCGGAGCTGATAGTGTATCCAAGGAGGTGACACACTGCCTGTGCCTCTAGTAAGGTCAACCCGCATACAGTCCCCCACACTCCATTGTACAGCACCTCCACCCTCCCAACACTGGGCCTGCTGCCACCAGAGAGGCGTATGGAAACAGCTTTATTTGCAGTAGGTGAAAGAGGTTGAATGGGAGGCTCTGCATAAACCTATATGGGCTGACGTACTAGAGGCTGACTTACCAGAGGAGTAACAGTTTACACCCGCATATGAGTTTGATGCAGCACCAGGACATGTACCATAAACTCCAGATGCAGAACACTTTGACGTTGCACATGTCAAGGATGTCTTCAGAAGGCCTCCACCATTTGAGAGGCTTGAAACGGAGAGTACCAAAAATGCATGTGAACTGATGAATGTTTTCATTGTAATGGTGCTCTGCTCTTAATGTACCTGTATGTGGATGACACACCTGTCAGGTACCCAAGCTGTTGGCAGACTACTGTAGCATAACTGGGCAATCCTGTAGGACATACACGGAGCCATTGATGTGATGGCTTGTCATATATCTCAACTGCTCCCTGTCCATTGTCTGTGGAGCCTACCAGACGGATGTCTTGATCAGAGACACCTTATATGGGAAGGGAAAGGTGGGAAGGAGATAAGAGGGTAGATTCACACACACACACACACACACACACACACACACACACACACACACACACACACACACACACACACACACACACACACACACACACACACACACACACACACACACACACACACACACACACACACACACACACACACACACACACACACACACACACACACACAGAGGACTAACTATATCTGCAGACCACAGCAGCATCATAGGCATGGGTACAGCCAGTGGTGTTCTCAGAGTGGGAACACTGACTGAGGGATGTCTCCGTTCCATTACAGCGTACAGACTTGTAGTTTATGGGTGTGGTAGGGAGGTAGGTAGGATCTATCCTGAGGAAGAGGATGTATTACTCATATACAGTATGGAAAATATGGCGCGCTACCATGGAATTATTATTCCTATTTGCGAGTAGTCTCATTATATAGATGTGTGGTCCTAGCTGAATGTTGTTGCGCGTGAGTGATATATAGGATAGGGTCGCGTTTTCAACCCATCGATCGAAATATGATTTAATTTTCAACTGACATACATGTTGATATTATATCCGCATACATGCATGATATATGTGCCAACTGACGTCTCTGATCTATGCATGCGATCGACGAGGCTGTCTTTCATCTATGCGTATAATTTGAGGCAGAGGGTGCATTGCATGGGCAGCATGGCGCCGTTATCTATTGCCATTTACTGCCAACGATTGTTTATGTTCCTCGACTCTTACGTGCTCTGGTCCACAGAGTTGAGCGCTCCGCTGTAGCCCAGACTTTTACAGAACACCTGGGCGTTCTTCTCGCTCCATAGGGTGTTGGGACTGTCGGCGCACACGGTACCCCACGTCCCGTTCAGACACACCTCCACGATGCCGGCGTCAAAAAATGAGAGGTTGGTGAACGGAACCACTCTGGTACTGCCCGACGTACAAGACTGGCCTTTGCGGAGTTGGGGTTAGAACAGCAGCACTGAATGCATGCATGGCCGCTTCTGCATGGGCTCTCACCTCGGGACAAAGCCGCTAGCCCAAGCGTTAGGATAAGTACCTTCCACATATGGTTTTGCAAAATGGACCCAACTATGATTTTAGTCGGCACTGCCCTGGCTATAAATTATTAATTATATTACACAGCGGAGTTGCAAACCATGCGTTAAATTAGTAGCTTCCGTATTAATATATAATGGGAAATGAATTTTATTTAAAAAACCGCGACTCGCTTCTAACAAGACTCCCGACGAGCGGATGGCTTACTTTGTTATCGTCGTCGTACAAGAAGCATATCGAGAAATGAGCGGTCAACGGGAGCTCTTCATTAATTTGCGGTTTGCGTAAT
Source organism: Eunapius fragilis (assembly GCA_963681505.1). NCBI lineage: Eukaryota > Metazoa > Porifera > Demospongiae > Spongillida > Spongillidae > Eunapius > Eunapius fragilis. Next base: position 10,340,685 of record OY811973.1, on the reverse strand, counting down.
CACGACATATTTCCGTAATCTTTCCATACTCAGTATGGGGAAAGCATAGCAAATGTTTTTTACAACTTAGATCATGACAGAATATTAGTGCGGCACATTTGGCAAGATTTTTAAACACATCGCTATATATTTCCCGAATAAGCCCTCGGTTCCATTGAATTGTAGGGGCTTTTTTTTTCAAATGTCAACGGGGTGAGTTTCGATCATCACAAAATTCCACAGTCTATTTCGTCAAAACCTTAAAGCTGTACCGTTAGCTCATGACAGAAAAGTATAGCTGATACACAAAGCAACCATTCTCCGCTTCTAAACTTGGGTCTTCGTATTTGAAAATTCGGTTCCATACTCCATTCCTTCTTGGATTTCATAGTGTCCTCGTCTCGTGCCCACAAAAATTGAAATAAGGAAGTACCTAGTCTCGTACCCAGACATAGTTTTAATATACATTGCGTTTTGTTGTACATGAATTGGTCGCCAACCTTTCTCTATAAGTTGCATTACTTATATGTATGATCAATCGATGGAATATTTTTGTCCCACATGTACAGCATTATAGTAATACTTGACGACACAATCGTCTGCAATGAATTGCCACCTCTATCAACAAACACTGATAAAAACATGTGGTACATGTAGATGCAAGGGTCATAAATGTATTGCTCAATAGTATAATGATAACCACTACTTCAGGCTCTGATAATCTGACCTATGGATCAGGTCCCTACTGCAATACAATGTAGTGAACTACTTTGATCAATTTGTTAGCTTGAATTAAGGGAGGATGTGAGACATGATATGGAAGTGGTATGAAGAGACTTCAGTCTGCCCCAAAATTAAATATAAAATTAAATTATGGTTAGTAATACATTATGCACTTATGGCTGAGTCATTTTGAAATGCTCCCAAACCAGCATTATTTGGGTTCACATGGTTTTTATCACATATTGGTATTGGTCCATTACCTACTTAGCTATTAGCCAGCCTATCTGCTTGCCACCACCTCACATATTTCTTCATAGCAAACTGTGGTGGGTATTGTGTGCTTGTGTGCGCGTTTTTTTGTTATGTGCATGGTGGGTCTGTAGCTTTTTACTAGAAGGAAGCCTTGATAGTGGCAGTGAAACCCTATCTCAATAGATTGTAAGGACTGGGCCACTGGAAAGTTTATATGCTGAGCTATTCACACACATGGCTTCACATAAACACATGGCTACTCCAAGGCAGTTGTGTGTGTGTGTGTGTGGGGGGGGGAGGGGGGTGTGTGTGTGCATGTGCATGAAGTAGTATGTAACTACGTCCAGCTAACCACAAATTTGACAGAGAGCTGATAATCCTAAAACTGTGCTTCTGATTTTGTACTTGAATGTCAATGTCTCTGTCTGACAATGCGTATGACATAATTTTTGAAATAGATGCTGGCCTCATGAAGGCACTTGCCCAGAAGACTACTGCTGATTGCAGATTTCCATCATAATGTGCCCCTCCTCCATGTGTGTATGTGTATTCAGAGCCCTGCCTACCAACCCATATTAGAGTAAGGTCTGAGGAAGAAAATGGAGGTCACTACCATGTGCAAGAATCAAACTTTTTATGTATGTGTGTTAAATTTGTTTGGTAGGGTGAACATTTCGGTTCTCTCCACATAAACTGATTTCTGTCACAATTGGCAAATGCCACAAATGGCTCAGCACAGCAGGGGACTTTCATGATGATTCACATGTGTGTGTAAAGCATGGCATTGGACATTGGCTACAAAATTGTCTACATGTATTGTACATGTGACAAATCAATTTGGGATCTGTTTATACAACATGACATTACTGATGTGATGTGGTCAAGAAACCTTATGAGCATGCAACATCTACACACACACACACACTGTAATGTTAGGGTTCTCACACCAGCTACAGACTGGACTATCGATTGCTCAGGATATATTCGTAATCAACTTACAACCATGCACACACGATCTAGCTCCCAAAATCACGTCACACGCACGTGATTCCTGATTACATCATATTATAATACAATTTCCCCTTTCAGTTCTTCACAAAGTCTTTGAATCTTGCAGGTGGTCTGATCACTCTGCCTCGTGTGTTGCGTATTGCTTGTGGTTGTAGTGCCATCTCATCCTGTGTAAACTGATTTCAGGAGTGTCTGCAGTGTTTGTTTCTGCTGATTCGGGGTCATCATCCTGTTCAAATTCTTCCTGTTCTGTTTCTAGTTGTGGTGGATCAATCCCCATATCAGGCTCACCATCATTTCTATTTCTCTCTTCTACCTGTTCAGGATTTTCAGAAGGGAGATGGTCATCCAAAGAGAATTCATCTTCCTTGGCATTTCATCATGCGATGTCTTTTTCATCTGTACTTCTTTCCACTTGCAGTTTCTACAATGTAAGACTGAGACATGTCTGTCTAACTATCTACTGTTGCAGGTATCCACCTTCCTTGCACTTGCATCCTCACTTTCTCTCTCTTCCAAAACAGGTAGTGGCCTTGATCCTCTGTCATGGTACCACTTCTATGTGGTTTGCCGTTGTCTTTGTCTGAAGCTCACTTTCCCAGGGTCAACAGTTTGGGGATTCAACAATTTGGGTAAGACTGGTAGGTTTGCTCGTAATCATTTGAGCAGGTGAAGCTAGATTGTCAATGTTTGTGTTTTGGTGGATGAGTATACTCATATATGGATCCTGATTGTCCTGTTTTGCTTTATTGAGGAGTCTTTTCACTAGTTGGACAAACTTTTCAGCCATTCCATTTGCTCGTGGATAGTGTGGACTTGTAGTTGTGTGAGAGATTCCCCAACCTTTCACAAATCTTCGATACTCCTCTGAAGTATATTGTGGACCGTTATCACTTATTATCTGTGTGGGAATGCTGTGCCTTGCCAGTATTGACCTAGTGTGGTTTATCACCGACTTGCTGCTCAGGTCCTCCAATCTGCTGAATTCCACATAGCGAGAGTAGTAGTCCACTATTAGCACATAGTCCTGATTATTCGAGTGGAATAAGTCAGTGGCTAGAAAATCCCATGGTCTGTTTGGGGTTGATCCCCGTGTCATTGGTTCCTTCGCATTGGAGTTACGCATGTTGATACAAGTTTCACACTTTAAGATCATGTCACTAATGTCTTTGGAGATGCCTGGCCAATATACAGCATCTTTTGCTCGCTGTAAGCATTTGACAACGCCCATGTGACCACAGTGTATTTGACTGAGGATGTCCTTCCACATGTTGACAGGTATCACTATTTGTTCTCCTTTTAGGATGATTCCATCAGCTTCAGATAGTTCTTCTCGATAATTCCAGTAAGCACGAATATCTTCTGGTAGATCACCTCTGTTGTCAGGCCATCTGTTCTGATGAAACTTTGCAACCTCTGAAGTGAGTGATCTGTTTCTGTGTTCTTTCTGACATTCTGTAGTCCTTTGTCAATAGCAGAGCTTTTCTCAAGCACCATGTGTACTGCACAGTTCAATTCTTCCTCCAGATCATCACTAGGTGTATGCTCTTGATAGGGTGTCTGCTATAACCATGTCCCTTCCAGGCGTGTATCGAAGTGTGTAGTCATATCGCTGGAGTCGTATTAGCATGCGTTGATGTCTTGGTGGTGCTTGGCACAGCTGCTTTCACGTTATTATCTCAAGTGGTTTGTGGTCTGATTCAATATCTACATGTGTGCCATAAATGTACTGGTGAAACTTTTCAAGGAAGAATAACACAGCGAGTAGTTCTTTCTCAATTTGTGCATATCTGGTCTCTGCACATGTCATTGAACGAGATGCATATGCCACTGGTTTGTGATCTTGGAGTAAAACAGCACCCAGTCGAAGCATCACAGCTGATGACAGATGGTTTGTGAACATCATAAAATGCCAGTCAGTACTGGTGCAGCCGATAGTCTCTCTGTGACCTTTCTGAAAGCTTCTTTCTGTTCTCATTAATTGAGTGTCCTTTTCAGTAGCTCTCTAATAGGATGAGTTAGGGTCGACAGGTCCGGTATGAATTTCGCCACATAGTTCGGTATGCCCAGCAGTCGCTCAACTCCTTTCTTGTCCTCGGGTGGAGGCATCTCGCAAACTGCTCGAACCCTTTCTTTATCTGGTGCAATCCCTTAAGCGTTTATTATGTGTCCCAGGTAGGTGACCTGAGGCATAGCAAATTGGCATTTTTCCATGTTCAGTTTAAGGTTGATTTCTCTGCATCGTTGCAAGACTTCCTTTAGACGTTGGAGATGATCCTCTTCGTTTGTTCCCCACACTAGTATGTCATCAATATCAGTTTCTACACGTGCTAGATCTCCAAAGTTCTGATGCATTTGCTTTTGGAAGATCTCTTGAGCTGACTTAATTCTAAGGGCATTCTTGTGTAGCAGTAGCGACCAAAAGGACTGTTGAAAGTGGTTTATAACTGGCTTTCTTCATCAAGTGGCACTTACCAATACCCATGATTGGCATCCAGTTTAGAAAACACTTTGGCACCTGTGAGACGTGTTGATATATCTTCTAGGGTAGGCAGTTGATATGCTCTCGAAGAATCACCTTGTTGTTAGGTCTTGGGTCCAAACAAATCCTTAGTTTCTTTGTATGTGGTTTTTTTACAATAACCATTGCATTGATCCAATCTGTTGGTTCTTCCACTTTTTTGATAACCTTCATCTGCTCCATTCTGTCTAGTTCCTCCTTGATTCCGGATTTCAGGGCTACCGGTTGATTTCTAGGTGGACATATGGTTGGACGGACTACCAGATCAACCCTGATACAGTATGGTGTTTTGAGACATCCTAAGCCTTCAAAAACATCTTTGAACTGTTTAACTAAGCTGTTAGCTTTGTTGATATTCAGTACAACCTTGATGAGTCCCAGCTCCTGAGACGCCTTGAAACATAGTATTGGGCATTGACTTGTTCTCACCACAAAGAATTCTAGGTCTTTCCCTTCACAGGTAAGTTTGCATTGACCTTTGATTGGAAGTGCGTTACCAGTGTAACTAGTCAGTTTGGTGGGCGTTTGTGTCAGTTTGGGTTTCCTTTTCAGGTTCTGAAACACTTCTTGCGTTAGTATATTTGCCTGAGAGCCAGTGTCAATCTTCAATTTGACAGGAGTACCTTGAAGCTGCAGGTTTACATATAAATTCACTGCCAGTCATCTCTGTGTCGGCCTTGATTGCATTTATAAGATGGTGCTCAGATTCAATGTTCACAACACTTTCCTCCCCCTTTTCTGCTGCTGCTTTCTTTGACCTGCACTGCTTAGCAAAGTGGTTATACTTGCTAGAGTTCATGCATCGTTTGCCATAAGCTGGACATGTACCCCTTTGGTGCTGGAAACCACAGTTGTGACAATAGCGGTTACCTCCTGTTGTTGCGGTTGGAGCCCTTTCTTGCTGGTCATGCTTCAAAGCGTGTACAACCGGTTCAGCAACGTCTTCACTCATGTAGCTCATCTGCTTCTTCGATTCTTCCTCCGTGCGACTGATGCTAATGGCTTTGGCGAGCGTTAAGTCGTGTTCACGTAGAAGCCTTTCCTTTACTTTGCTCGAGTTCGTGCCACATACAATTCTGTCACGTATCAATTCATCTTCCAGCTCCTTAAATTGGCAGTCTCAAACAATGAGTCGAAGGGCGGTGACAAACTGGTCTACTCTCTCGTCCTTCGTCTGTGATCTCAGTTGTAACGTTCCACGGTAATGCTACATTTGGGTTTACTGTAGTTTTCAAACTTTTGGAATAAAGCGTCGATTTTGTCTTTTTCGTCGTCTGCCAGTCTCATTGCATTGTATATGTCACGGCCGCTACTTCCAATGACATCGAGAAATACCGCGCATTTTTCCTTTTGCGATTTGCCCGCATAACTGAGTTTCAGATACAGTTCCATGGCTTGTCTAAACTGGCGCCACCTTTCAGCAACTGAAATGTCACCTGACGAGGTGAAGTCCATCTCCGCTGGTGGTTTTAAGTGTTCCATTCTGGAAATGGCACTCCTGACACCATGTAATGTTATAGGGTTCGCACACCAGCTACAGACTGGACTGTCGATTGCTCAGGATATATTCGTAATCAACTTACAACCATGCACACACGAACTAGCTCCCAAAATCACGTCACACGCACATGATTCCTGGTTACATCGTATTATACTACACACACATGCACACACCAGCAAAAAGTTCTTGGACAAGATTCCTGCCCAAGATCTTGCCCATGGTGGCAAGATTATGCCGGCCAAAGTTCTGGCCAAGATCTTACCCAAGATATAGCAAGATCTCAGCCTCCTGGCAAGATCTAGGTCTCCTGCCAAGATCTTGCTCTTCTTGGCAAGAACCTTGCCCAAAAACTTATTGCTGGGACCAGACCCCTGAATATACATCACTGCATGCATGAATTGCTACCAACAAGCAGTTTCGTGTTTGTTTGATGTCACAAAACCACGTGGTTGTAGACTATTTTCAAAACTGGGTACAAGTCCCACGTGTTCTTGTTCTTGTTCTTGTTCTTGACCACGCATAACTCGGGATAGGAACACTAAAATCACACTAATGGCTTCAGAATTCTTTGGCATTCTTGCTTCTGTGGTCAAAAAGTCTCGAGGCTACATGACATATATCGTTGGTTGTGTAAGTAAATCACGTATAGTTAAACTTACTGCACTGACACGACTTGGATAGGTCATACTTCGCTCTTTATACAAAGTACTAGCAGTATACATGACGTAATCAAATGTGTACTGTCTGGGCACTACACGTAGTGATAATTAACTGTGGCATTGCATGTATTAATAACGTACACGTTTGTACTACAATCATTCTTGTTTTTCGATCGTTGTATTTATGCATATACCAGCTAGTGTAGTTGAAAGTGGATGCTCTCGTAAATTGCATAAGCCATGAGAAGGGCAGTTTCGACTGGTAGAAGGATTCAGCCCAGCAGTCTACAAAATTTTGCATTGTTCTAATGGTCACTGGGAACAAACAGTCCACTTTAACTGCCTGAAGCCAGCACCAATGCTGGACACGGAAGATTTGGAGTTTAAAGAATGTCAACTCAGAGGTTGACACACATAGCCGGGAAGTTGGCACCCATAGCAGGGATGTTTGATCAAGCATCAGCAACACCAGAACATACTGTTGGGGATGAGGTATACCTCCTGAACCTGATCCTCCAGTCATTGAGAAAAGGGTCCCTGCATGTGCCACCTGACCCAGTACAACCACTTCAAAGATCCTGCCTATTATGGTGACCCCTAAAATACTTCCGGATGGGAGTGCCAGATGAGGACCTAACTGGAATGACTGCTGCATAGGCGTAGGAACAGTCTTAATAGGGGGAGCTCAAAGTCATTTTATTCATTGAATTTCACCCTACATGGTATCATCTATCACAATGTACGGGTGAAATCGATGAATAATATGACTTTGAGCCGCCCCCTTCCACCCCCACCTCTGCTGTTTCTACACCTATAAATGACTAATGTGAGTACCGTCTCTTGTTGGAAGGGGGTGCCACAAACATGACTGACCTTTGGACTGCTAGAGCATTCTATGGCATGCACTGCAGCACCGTTCTGTCTGACACTATGATAAATAGTCAAGGTCATATGTGTGTAAATTTAATATCACATGTAAAATAAATACAATATGGCGAGAAGACTTAAATTAAATGCAAGGTAACCCACTTCGATCAGCCTCAACTTAAAACAATTCTACAGAAAGCAAACACAACCGCAACCACACATCCAAGCACAGAAAAAATCACTCCCAAAACTATTCCAGCTATTTCTTTACCACTCAGGCTAGAGGAGCCTGCAGAGGCTGCAAGAGAAGAGGAGAGCATAATGCTGAGTCAGGCATCATACACCGTGCAGTGGATTGTATGTATAGGCTACGTCCATGCACATATGTTCAGGATACAGTGCACAGAATTGTGCCTACTTTGGCAGTCCACCATGACATCGTTATTGTGGGTGCAGTACTGTCCATATCCAATGGGCTTAGAGTATGCACACTGGGTGATGTTTCTGATTGATGAAGTATTTACAGCACTGCAGTCGAGTTTACTTATCCATATGGGGTGCAGGCTCACTCCATCGGTGCCACTGAGTATCAAAAAATTAGAATATCAATTTACGGTACTGCAGGATGCAAGAAGCGATCTAACCTAGTATCCAAGGGCGTGATGCTGATATCGGAGCTGATAGTGTATCCAAGGAGGTGACACACTGCCTGTGCCTCTAGTAAGGTCAACCCGCATACAGTCCCCCACACTCCATTGTACAGCACCTCCACCCTCCCAACACTGGTCCTGCTGCCACCAGAGAGGCGTATGGAAACAGCTTCATTTGCAGTAGGTGAGAGAGGTCAAATGGGAAGTGAATTGAAGCCTCTGCATAAACCTATATGGGCTGACATACTAGAGGCTGACTTACCAGGGGAGTAACAGTTTACACCCGCATATGAGTTTGATGCAGCACCAGGACATGTACCATAAACTCCAGATGCAGAACACTTTGACGTTGCACATGTCAAGGATGTCTTCAGAAGGCCTCCACTACTTGAAAGGCTTGAAACGAAGTTTACCAAAGATGCATGACATTAAGTTATGAACTGATGTATGCTTTCATTGTAATGGTGCTCTGCTCTTAATGTACCTGTATGTGGATGACACACCTGTCAGGTACCCAAGCTGTTGGCAGACTACTGTAGCATAACTGGACAATCCTGTAGGACATACACGGAGCCATTGAAATGAAGGCTTGTGATATATCTCAACTGCTCCCTGTCCATTGGCAGTGGAGCCTACAAGACGAATGTCTTTATCAGAGACACCTTATATGGGAAGGGAAAGGTGAAAAGGAGATAAGAGGGTAGATAAACACACATACACACACATGTAGAGGACTAACTCTGTCTGCAGACCACAGCAGCATCATAGGCATGGGTACAGCCAGTGATGTTCTCAGAGTGGGAACACTGACTGAGGGATGTCTCTGTTCCATTACAGCGTACAGACTTGTAGTTGATGGGTGTGGTGGGAAGGAAGATAGGGTCTATCCTGAGGAAGAGGATGTATTACTCATACAGTATTGAAAATATGGCACGCTACCACGGAATTAGTATTCCTTTTTTGCTAGCAGTCTCATGGTATAGATGTGTGGTCCTGAATGCTGTTGTGCGTGAGTGGTATGTCGCGAGTGGTATGTCGCGTTTTCTCAGTACTCATCGATCGAAATTATATTAAGAACTAATTTTCAACTGCTATACACATTTCCGCATGAGCATGATGTATGCACCAACTCATGTCTCTGATCTATGTATGCGATCGACGAGGCTGTCTTTCATCGATGCGTGTACGAAAATTTGAGGCAGAGGGTGTATTGCATGGACAGCATGGTGCCGTTATCTATTGCCATTTACTGCCAAAGATTGTTCATGTTCCTCGACTCTTACGTGCTCTGGTCCACAGAGTTGAGCGCTCCGCTGTAGCCCAGACTTTTACAGAACACCTGGGCGTTCTTCTCGCTCCATAGGGTGTTGGGACTGTCGGCGCATACGGTACCCCACGTCCCGTTCAGACACACCTCCACGATGCCGGCGTAAGAAGATGAGAGGTTGGCGAACGGAACCACTCTGGTACTGCCCGAAGTACAGGACTGGCCTGAGCAGAGATGGAGTTAGAACAGCATGCAGCACTTAATTAATCCATGCATGGCTTCTGGGCTTACCTCGGGACGAAGCGGCCAGCCCAAGCGTTAGGATAAGTACCTTCCACATATTATTTTGTAAATAATAAAAAGTAAATGGATCTTAGTCGGCACTGCTGCCCTGGCTATAAATATTGCACAGCGGAGTTGCAAACCATGCATACATTAAATAAGTAGCTTCCATAATGTGAATTCATCCCCTGCGCTATATACATATCAACGATGGAATCACATGCAAACATTTCCCCCACTAAAAACACTGGTGGATTTCCTAATTCCTTTCCGTTAAATTGTACGTACCAGTAAACGACAGTATACGTACAACTAACTTTACCGTGACGTGGTAGTTCTGGCATGTTCCACCTCAGTCACCGAGCGTCAGTAAGGAGATTGAGCTTGAACTGAATTACATAGCTATAGTGCTCTTTACTCTCTTAGCTGGAGGGGGGAAGCAGCTACCGTATGCACATCAGGTTCTCTGCACGCGGTCTTTGATAGGAGCAAATGCTTGGCATGATTGAGCCTGACTCCGCCCTTTGTTTTCACAGGAGGCCAGGCCAAAGACAATATGGTTGTTAGTCTCGGCCCCAGACCATAGTACGTTTCAGCGCAGATAACCCACACACTAGGAGTGGCAAAGTCGTGGACGCTCCCCTGGATGTCGCACGAGTACGTTTTATCGTTTGGACGGCAGTTTTGTCACGAAGTGGCATTCTCGTTAAGCTATGATTATAGTGGCAATTAAGGTCTGGGTCGAGCGGGCTTCAAAGCTAGCTTTCTGTCATTTATAGCAGAAGCAAACGAATAGACAACTCACACGTACGCGCGCTCTACGTGGCCCTAAAGAAATTCATGCCTGCTTAAAAAAAAAACATCCCGTAGTGACGTACTAGGGTCTGGGGCCGAGTTTACTGCATATATTTTGCGTACTTATAGTGAGCCCTACATGTTCACTTGAACATTGTAAACCTATACCTGGTCTAGTCAGTGCATGTGCTTGCGCCGCATCAATGAAGTTTCGATCACATTCATCGTGACATTTTCCATGCAAGGAGAATGCAGTTCTTAACAACTCGACTAGCTTCCTCGCAGGATCGGTGAGTTTCTCTTGTGCCCCACACTGGGATATAGATGTGCACAGAGTCTGGATGTTAGGTACCACTGAGGTAATATTTTAAACGGTATGAATTATTCATGCACACTTTACCTTCAATGGCTGTGTACATGGTTGCTAATAAATGATGCTGTAGTTGTACTCAAAATGCATTTTCAAATCTTTTGACAAAAGGCCCTTCTTTTTCAGAGTACCCTCTTTTCTTTTTTGCTTCGAAAGATCACGGCACAGCATGCAATTCACGAGGGCTTATCCATCCATGAACTACTAAGGCCACTACTGCTGCTCATTACACATGTAGCAGCAGTAGTCACAGTGCAAACGTCGGTTCTATTGGCATCAGCAGGTTGTTCAAGCTTGCCAAAGGTGGACTAGGCTAAAGGAACTGGACGAGGGGCAATCTTCTAAAGATGAGCTATTATATTAAATTAGGTTTGATGCCTGACAACCTCTACCAACTGTTCAACTGTTGGCCTCATGTGTCCACTGGAGCATGCCTGAACACCATGTTGCATGCCACATGTTTATTATATGTGTACTGTTCACATTCATTCTTGATATATATGTTTTCACTACATGTTGATGTCAAAAGCCATTTTCAGCTCAGCTGAGAATGCTTTGCACTCTAGCTTTTCATTCCTATATACCACCAATTTTCTCGCAGAGACAGTTTTTATTACTTGCTCCATTCATTTTTATGCTTAATATTTAAATTACGTTTAATTTTCTAACCATGAAATCATAAAGGAATTATATATATCAGGAAAGTAATTGTTAATTTTTTGCTCAATTGGGGGAATACTTTTGACCAATAGTGAATTTCAGACCAATAGTAACTACTTCATTATAACTTGAAATTAACAAAAATTCAGCTACGTTACATTTTGTTTCAGAACAAAATAACTTCTATAAGAGTAAATTTTTTTTCCGCGACAGTTCCTCTTTAATTTATGAGAATAATGGCTTGAATATTCCTATGATTTATTATTCTCGTCTGCCGGTCACTTGGGTGCATGATTAATTAGCTTCATGCACAGGACAGAATTTCAGTCAGAGAATATACGGTCGCTTTTTTTTTTATTAGGTACTTCAATATCGTACGTAAAAGTGGTGACCGTATTATACGACCAAAATTGTGACCGAAAATTTCAATTTAGCTATTGCATAGTGACAAATCGGAAGACAGTTCGCGCCATTGAAGTAGTATTTTGGGTTTCTTTTGTATTCCTCTTACAAGGTACTCATCTGCCCAATGTAGTAGAAACAGTCATGCCAAGTAAGACTAGTGTATTTTTGGTTTCATATTGATCAATCTAAAAGTATTCCTATATATAGCACACCTTATTATAAGAGAGGCACGGAGAAGCAGAGTGGATATCAACACATCCTATGATAATCTGTCTTGGCATAAAATATAACTAAGCTAGTGTAGTTCCCAGCCTTATTTTCTAAAGGCCTCGTGCCCACGCCAAACAGTACCCACTATACAATTTACTTATTTATTGTGTGAGCTATGATATTTGGTTACCTTATTTCCGCTAGAATAATGAAGACTCTTTCAGATTTAAAAAAGTTTGTAGATAATTTCAGATATGATTTAGATGAGAATAATTGTTTAAGAGCACAGATTATAAGGAAAGGACTGGTGATTTACATGTATATGAAGATAACAAATAAAAATATAATGGAATGTGTCGAAATGGTGGCATCTTTGGCTGCCAAAAGTTATTTGAATATGCAGGCAATATGCCAAAATTGGATTTTTTGATGGAAAGGGTAAGACCAGAATTAGCTGTCTAATAAGACCAAGCAAGAACAAGATAAAATGGTACAGTTCAGTATCCCACAGGCAAACAAAATGAGGACTGCTTGGTAGAAACATGAAGAAAATATAACAAAGCAGCTAGATAAAAGACTTATAGAAAAAAATCAGAAAAAAGATGCCAGTTTTCGACACAGACTAGAGAAAAAACTTCGCAATGTATCAGAAGGCAAGACAGAATTGATGCTTGAATTCCAAGAGTTAAATGATGATCAAGCAAACATAATTAAAAATATACTTCATGACCCATTATGTGTAAGTGGGCATTACTTTGAACACATGTGGTTTGTGGATGAGCAAAACGTGCTATATGAAGGTCATACAATCTCTGTAAAACTTTTATCAAAGTTCAACGTTGCTAAAATTACGTACTGCTACATATTGGAAGCCTGGCGAATCTGAGGAAGGAGATGACGTTACAATGACAATTTTTGCGTTTTTGGAAGATTTCATAACCGGTGATTTGTACATAGATGAAATCGGTTTGTAGACGTATTTTATTCATTTTTGTGTGTCCTTTTTATGTGCCAAACGATTGTGGTTCAATAATTCGCACTGTTACGTGGGCTACAAGCAAGATAAGCACAACCGTCACAATTTTTTTTTACCGCTCCAATCATTCTGCGTACATTATCTACCGCGCAAAGATTGATGTTTGAGGCGCTACAACTATTGACATTAACAATGTAAATTTGATCCAAATATATTGTTTTGTAAGACAAATTTTCCTCTTTCTAATGATATCAAATTTGTTTAGCAAATACCAATTTGAAAAAAATATTGAAGTGTCTAATTTAATTAATTAATGTGACAGATCTTCTATACGACCACTTTTATCCACGAGTATGCAATTATCCAATTATTCTACACAATAGGAAATCGAACGCGCGACGGAAAAATCAATGATGCATGATGCCAAAATTGAATAAATTTGGTCAAAAATTATAAATAAGGGAATTGAAGAAAATTTGGAAAAATTGATCGAAAATGTAAATATTAATACGGAGACTTGCAGACGCGAGCCTGCATTGGTGCCAGTGTTGAAGCAGGGAGTGGTCTTGGACATGACCAATGTCGTACACGACCTGCTGATGTTCTGGTCCCTGACTGGATGTTAGGCAAGCCAGCTGCATTTGACATTACCATCACATCGCCGCTTAATCCAAGTACCTTTACTGAAGGGAGTGTGACGGCAGGGTCAGCAGCTTTGGCAGCTGAACAGCGGAAGCATAACGCCAATGATGAGAAATGTTCTGAGCTTGGGTGGAAGTGTTTCCCACTAGCTGTGGAGAGTTATGGGTGTTGGGATACAGAAGCTAGGCAGCACCTGGCACGATTGGCTTCTCGTCTTGCTACACGCTACAATAGGCTACCTCCAGTTTGTACGGGAGTCCCTGGTGAGGGCAAATGTTCGAGCTCTGCTGTCCCGCCCAATGTCCTTTCAAGACACCTGTTAGATAGTGTGTTACAAAATAATCCTGTATAGGTGCCATTCGTGTAATAGAATTGAACGGCACATTTATCCACGGACCTTAAAGCCTGAGCAGGCTATAAAGCGAATTCTGAAAAGAAGAAGGCGACCACTACAAGCTGATCCGGAAAAGAAGAAGGCCTAAGAGCGCGCCAGCTACGAGGCTAATTCAGAAAAGAAGAAGGCCTATAAGCGCGACAGCTTACGCTACGAAGCTAATTCGGAAAAGAAGAAGGCCTATGAGCGCAGCAGGTACAAGGCTGATCCAGAAAAGAAGAAGGCCTATGAGCGCGCCAGCTATGATGCCAAGCGATCTGCCGCCCAAAAGGAAACGAAATCACGAGCTAGAGGATCTTGTAGAGAACCGTGCTGCTAAAAATGTATCTGATTATATGTAGAACTCTAAATTGCACATGCAAACAAACCAATAAAATAAAATAGCCCCTATTTATAACCAGTCAAATACAAGCCAGGGGCGGATGCAGGATTTTGGCGAGGGGGGGGTCCGATATGAATAATTGATGAGGGGGAGGGGCGCGCGCGAAGCGCGCGAAAAATTTTTTGGTGCGCATTCCAATTTTTCCCCAGATTGTACATGTAAGGGGGCCGGGGATTGGAAACTAAGGCAATCAACACCAATAAATGAGTGACACTCCGTTACATTCTGCCGGGTTTCCAGGCTATTGTAGTCTTATGGATTTAAATGGCTGTGTTGCTACATGCATGCGGTTTCCTTTGCTATTTGAACCACTTAAAATTTACCGAAAAATTGTTTTGCACACATTCCACAGATTGTACATTTAAGGGGATTAGAAACGGAAACAATCACAACCAATAAATGCGTGCCACTCCGTTGCGTTCTGGTTTCCAGGCTATTGTGGTTTTGCGGATTTATACGGCTAGTGTGTTTCGTCGCAGATTTGCATTGTACGTTACATGCACCGGCTTAGTTTCTTTGTTAAAATTTATAATTTAAAATTTAAATTTGCAATGGTCTTGCAGCAAGGTGCATTCAACCTTGATGGGTACTAATAATAGAGCACGAACCAAAATAACTGCGGAAAGAATCGCTCTATATTACGACCGTGGGTTATCATTTTGGAATACATTTACCTGTCGTATAAATACCAGCCTACTACGTATCTCGCAATTTACAGAACTAAAATATAGTACTAACCAATGAATAAGCAATAAGAATAAGCTATTTAGCAACTTCACGAAGTGCACTCCGTAGAAATGTATATCTCACGTGCGACACGTCATATGCTAATTATATTCATATTCAGGTTCGAGGGGGGGGTCCAGACACCCTGGACCCCCCCCCCCTGGATCCGCCACTGCAAGCTTGCAAGATAGAGGTCAAATAATGTCCCGACGATGGCAAATCACTTGTGCGGCAATATGGTAGCATAAGAAACTGTCTTGTTACAGTCTTGCTGCATGTTTTAGTACTAAAGGTGAAATTTGAATGACTGTAACCACCTCCTTTTCCATATAGCTACTCCCTGTATGAACCCAACTCTCATACACTGACAGAGTATAATGGTGGTTTAGAAAAAGTTATTCTTAGCGATATAACCGAATCAAACAATGCCTTTTGTAAAACCCATCCATGGCTAGTTCAAAAAGTTGTTGCTAGATATGCCTGTGCGGCAGTAAGTAATATTAGTGCATGCACAGATGCATTACTTGCTGCATGAAGCATTTAGTGCACCAAGAGCAAATGCAGGGTCATTGCTAAAAGCTATTTGCGAAGTTAATGCAATCAAATTAACAGTAAATGATATTTTAGTTGCATGGGAATAGGTATCATACTGGTGGCTCTTACCCCTATGTCTTTGCCATTTCCTACACTAACACAAGAAACCAGGTGCCATACCAGTATAGACCTCAATGGTAGGTGTGTAGTAGCAGAGGAGATAGGGGACAGGGATAAGAATATACCATGCGACCATAAAATGGAGATGTACATGTGAGTGTTGCCTTCTACATGATAGTCTTGAGCACAAGTCACTGTTCCAAATGTCTGCCTTGATGATCGTGACTCAGAGTGTGGTCATGTTCAGAACAATACAGCTTTGAAATTAGACTCAGTACATCTTGGACATCCTAATTATTGTGAGCTCCAATCCGTTGACGGTTATTCGGGCATCTGCACCTCACTATCCTGTATACTGCGGATGTTCACTAGGCTTCTGTACTCTGCCGGCATGTGCCATATGACCATTAAGGCTATTGATTCAGCCATTCAGGCAGGGGATATTGACGACTTGATAGCTTTACTGGGCTTGAAGGGGAGCTTGTTCAATTTGTTCAGTGAGGATGGAGCTGAGATGTTGTAGTTAGTGAAGACCACTCATCATTTGGTCTAGGCTGCTTTTGGAGACACTTGAAAGTTACTCATGCTGACCTCATTGCCACACCACAATCAAACTTCAAAGATGACCCAGAGTTTCCATGCTGTTGCTGTGAGCATTTGTGTCTACTTAAACGGGTGTCTAGACAATACAGAGGCATGGTTGAGATTGAAAGCTCACATTCCGGTAAATGGTGATGCAGAAAATGTGTATACATATGCCACTATTGCCGACCTTTTCTTAACAAGAATATACCATACCAGCTAGGTGTGTTCTTAATGAGCTTCTCACAGAACCCTTATGCAATTCATCTACAATATCTACCATGTCATTGACTACCGCATCATGGTTTGATCTGAGAATTCGTACCACATTTCTTGTACTGTCACTTGATAAACACAAACCAAGTTTCTGCCGTGAGTATTCGTGTATACTACATAATGAAAATTTAATCCACCAACAGAAAGCAGTAGCGGATTCAGGGGGGGGGGGGGGCAAATCATATTTACAATTAATTTTCCCATGCATGTACCATAAATATGATTTGTGCCCCCCCCCCCCCCCCCCCCCCTTCCCCCGGATTCGCCACTGGATAGTTGCATTTACCATTTTCCCTGCATGCCCATGCAGAGTAGTAAATGAGAGATATAATGAAATGAATAATGGTATTCCTCCCATGTGATTTAAGAAGATTTGCTATGCAGTGTTATGCACATTCCAATGAGAACAGGAGCTACATGTTTGAGGGCAGTGTAGTGACTGGCTATTCCCATAATAGGTTGCAAATCCCTCACAGCTCGCATTCTTGACCAACGTCTTATGATGTCCTTCATTTCTGTTCTAATCCAGTTAATCTTAGCCAACAGGGTTCTTCCTCATTGCTTCAGATCGCAGTGAATGTCAACCCCATTCGCGCGAATGAAAACCATTGTTCTAATGGTCACTGGAAACAAACAGCCAACTTCAATTGCCTGAAGCCGCGGCACCATTGCTGGGCACAGATGAGAAGTTTGAAGAAGAGTATATGTCAACTCAGAGGTTGACACACATAGCTGGGAAGTTGGCACCCATAGCAGGGATGTTTGATCAAGCATCAGCAACACCAGAACATACTGTTGGGGATGAGGTACCTTCTGAACCTGATCCTCCAGTCATTGAGAAAAGGGTCCCTGCATGTGCCACCTGACCCAGTACAACCACTTCAAAGATCCTGCCTATTATGGTGACCCCTTAAAATACTACTGGATGGGAGTGCCAGATGAGGACCTTACTGGAATGACTGCTGCATAGGCGTAAAGTGGACACCGTGGTAGTTGAGTATAAAATTTTTTTCCTACTCGTCAATGTTTGAAATCATTTTTATCAATAATGACCTGAGCTATAAAAATTCTAATAATGTAGTTTCGTTGGAAAACTAGTTTTCCAAAAGAGATTGAAATTGTAGCTTATCACGTGACACCTTACTTTCTATTTTGGGGAATTTGTGTTCCTCGTCCTGAAAAAACATTTTTAGCTGAATTCTCCTCTATTCGGAAACAGATTAGGCTAAACATTTCCATATAACTACCTCATACATAACTGCACTACTTCGTCGGGCCGAAAGTTGAATGCGCTAAATGGTTCGAGGACCGCGGCTGCAAATGTGTTGTTTTAGTGGGAAACGCATCTAGCTGATTGTCGCGTATTGCTTTGAGAGTTTTGGCTACCGTACCTAAACAATGCATAGAAGACAGGTATCTGTATCTGAAACGCTAGTTTACCGAGAAGTTTCGTTTACTCTGCCGCTAAAATGTTTGCCTCGAATGTTGGCTCTCAAAAGTTAGCCATTTTCGGATGAATAAAATTATAATTATTGACAGTATTGTGGTTATCGTGGTTATGATTGAGATCGAGCAAGTTGAAAACGGTTCTTTTCATAACCAAACGGAGAGTCCATTAGCACGCAGGCTGCCACGAAGAGCTGGCAGACAGGGACGACCACTTTGGGAAGGTTTGAAGTGTATACACATCGATAAATGTACATACAGTATGCATGTATTCATATTGTAACTCCAACTACTCATCAGGCAGTAACCCATCTTTTCACGGTGATTGCATTAAAATCAGAAGCATCTTTTTGACCTTTCTCTTTGCATCGCTTGGAGAAATCCCCTCGCTCAGCTCGATGTAGCTAGTACATTCTCAATGCGAGTGTCCTAGCATGAACGTCTGCATGTACTCGGCTAACACAAGTTCTTTGGTTGCACTTACTGATAGCAGTCCTTCGAGCTCTGCTCGCCAGCTCAAGCTTTCTGGCACGAAACAACGATTGCCGCTGCAAACCAGCCGCTTTAGGGTTTCCTCTTGGAGTGCTCCTTGGCTTCAAACCTTCCCAAAGTGGTGGTCCCTGTCTGCCAGCTTTTCGTGGCAGCCTGCGTGCTAATGGACTCTCCGTTTGGTTCTGAAAAGAACCGATTTCAACTTGCTCGATCTCAATCATAACCACGATAACCACAATACTGTCAATAATTATAATTTTATTATTACAGTAGTGGATCGTCTATAAGGCTGGTTACATAATCGGCGCCTTATAACGATCGCCTTTTTGGCGAATGTTCTATATACTCAAGCTGCAAGGTCGTACTTGTGGGTTTGATGCCACTAATCATAATCAGAACCTGCACTGTACACGTGCTAGGGCTGATGCATGAATGTGATGTGTATTCATATTGGTGTGGTTTGTGACCCTAAAAAATGATATGTCTTATAGTCGTAGATTACGCCTTATAGGCGATCAAACCACACGCCTTATATACGATCCGCGCCATGTTGCCGAGCGCCTTATATACGGTCCACTACTGTACTAGCATTTCAGATACAGATACCTGTCTTCTATGCATTTTTTAGGTACGGTAGCCAAAACTCTCATAGCAATACGCGACAATCAGCTAAATGCGTTTCCCTCTAAAACAGCACATTTGCAGCCACGGTCCTAGCTCGAACCGTTTAGCGCATTCAACTTTCGGCCCGACCAAGTAGTGCAGTTATATATGGGGTAGTTATATGGCAATGTTTAGCCTGATCTGTTTCCGAATAGGGGAGAAATCAGCTAAAAATGTTTTTTCAGGACAAGGAATACAAATTCCCAAAATAGAAAGTAAGGTGTCACGTGATAAGCTACAATTTCAATCTCTTTTGGAAAACTAGTTTGCCAACAGAGCTGCATTATTAGGCTCAAGTCATTATTGATAAAAATGATTTCAAACATTGACGAGTAGGAAAAAAATTTTTATACTCAACTATCACGGTGTCCAATTTAGGAAAAGTCTTAATAGGGGGAGCTCAAAGTCATTTTATTCATTGAATTTCACCCTACATGGTATCATCTATCACCATGTACGGGTGAAATCCATGAATAATATGTCTTTGAGCCACCCCCCCCCCCCCCCCCCCCCCCCTCCTCCCGGCAATTAAGGCTGTTCCTACGCCTATAAATGTGAGTACCGTCTCTTGTTGGAAGGTGGTGCCACGAACATGACTGACCTTTGGACTGCTAGAACATTCAATGGCATGCACTGCAGCACCATTGAATGTTCTAGCAGTCCAAAGTGTCAGTATATAGAAAACTTTACGTATAGCTATCACGCGAATTGCGATCGAATAGTTTACTTCGAATTAAGCTCTGGCTTGGGATCTAAGAAAAAGAATTTGACATGGAAATTTCTGGTAAGCTCTAAAGTAGATGAACAACGAGCATGTACTGTCAAATGTAAAAGGGATGTATGGGGTAACCCGTAGAACGTGCATGATTATCGGAAGCAGCCCCGGATTCAGGATTTGGCTATAAGAGAGGGGGGGGGGGGGGGGGGGGGCAGGGCTGCCGTAGGCCGGCTAGGGGTCCGGCCTGGCAGGCCAAATTAGTAGATATTGTAGTCTATAAATGTCAATCATTATTTTTATTATGTTACGTTATTCCGTTGTCAATCAACGAAGCGTGTCTGTCGGTTTCTACGATTCCTATACCTTCTACTCAGCGGCTCAAACCTGTTTTAAACCCGGATCTGTGGGAATACAATCCCAAGGAACTCGTGAGATTCGCGAAGGTTTAGTAGTACTGTGTAGTGTAAACACATCCTCTATCTGGTGCATACATCAAAGAAGTAGGCCTACGCAGATAAAGCGTGGTGTGATTACTGCCACAGGCCGTTCTCCCAGGGAACACAGCACTTTAATTTGTCTAGACACATTGAACGGCATTATAAGGATGAACAACAATGTGCATGTGTGTAGCAGTCTTCGCAACACAGTTAACTTTAAAGGAGGAATATGATGCTTGGTTTGACTCTCGGAGATCAGATCAGTAGATGCCATGGCCTCTTTAGATCGCTTGGAATGGTGTAAAATGCACAACACACAATTTCCCACTATTGCAAAGCTTGCTCGAATGTACCTGGCTATTCCAGCGTCATCCGCTCCATCAGAGAGCGGAGTGTTTTCAAGAGCCATTTTGATCCAGGAGCGACAGCGATGCATGGAACCGGCATGTAATTCCCAACGGCTGGAGGCATCAATTATGCTAAAGCACAATGCATGGATGCTTCGAAAGAAATAAGCCAATGCTATTGTTCAATGTACTATAAATAATAATATTTATTCGCATCTCAGTATGATTTATTATTATTATTTCACAATCGATCATCTTCACTACATTAATATGCGAAAACGGGGGGGGGGGGGGGGGGGGGAGAGGGGGTGCTGTCTGCTTCAGGTTCGATACGAAAAGTGGGTAGGGGAGGGGGAGGCTGCTTGCCGTACGATGATTTATATCTTGGTTTGTGCACGCGTGCGTGATAGTGCGTGGGGAGTGGAGCGGGTGGGGGGCGGCAATTGTCCCAGAGGGCGGCATTTCATATGAATGGGGGGGGTCGGCCGCCCCCCCCCCCCCCCCCCCCCCCCCCCCCCCCCCCCCCTTCCCCCCGCCCCGCCCCAAGCCTATGCTGGATCCGGGGCTGATAGGAAGTCTCGCTAGAGACTTCCATATAGGTTTTGTCCCCGACTATGAATTTAATTAAAAATCCCGCGACCCTACCGTAGCTAGCTCCCGACGATCGGATCGTCTAACTTGTTGCGGCATCGATCTAGAAGTCAAAACTGAGTAGTTGTGTTTTTTGTTTCACGTTGTAGAACCGCGTGGTTGTCGAGGAACGAAAAATACTGCTGTCCTCGTTCCCCTTCCCAAAAATAATGGGAGGGTCGTCTTCTGCTTCT
>OY811973.1:9512558-9577558 GCA_963681505.1 Eunapius fragilis | reverse complement strand
CATACTACCATTTTGTGCTGATACAATTATGACCACTAAAGAATAGAAGGTAATAATGTTACTTGCACATGTAGGACCAAACATAAAGAGAATGAATCTGAATATAAACATAACAAAAATAGTTGAGAAAGAAGTAGGCCAGTGAAAGCACTGTAACCGAAAGATATAGGAAAAAAAGTTCAAATCGACAAAGCATATGAGTGAATCTATGTAGCACACACATAACAATTTACAGGGTTTACAGCAAGGGGAAAAGAATAGTGTCTTATGGTGGAAAGAGTGACATGAGACGTGTGTATGTTCATGGGTGTGGTTCATGGGTGTGTGTGTGTGCCAGCCGTGCAGATGAAATGAAAAATGGTGGGTGTTATATGTGCCAGCAGAACGCATATCCCAACAATAAGGAAGGGTTACATGTGTTCCAGCCCGCATGTGTCTTTAACTCGACCACGCCTCTCCCATAGCCTAGCGGATGCACCAGGCACTATATATCATGGCTCTGATGTATAGGTTGTGAACCTATAAATGACCACGCAATGAGTGGCACCCAAAGAGTATGACCAAATCGACAAGGACACGATTTCTACATAATATTGTGCGCGCGTATCGGTACTGGTAGTACGTACCGTCCAATCCTTGTCAACATATTACAAAAAATAAATTGCACATCCTCAAGAAAGAAAGGTTCCAATGCTACACACACACAAACACTCACATCACACACACAAACAAACACACACACACACACACACACACACACACACACACACACGCACACTGAAATTCCAATGCTACTTACAAGAAGATATAGTGGTTCTGGTGAGGATGACCGTCAAGTTTGTTGCTACACATATGACCAAATGCAAAAGCCTATGGAACTCACAGGTCTGTAACATGTTTGGAAGCAGCACTGCACCAGATCCAAAAACAGACATAAAATATGACACCATTAATTGCAGAGTCCTAAACACAAAGGCATTAGCCTATCTATTTGCCACCATCTCATGTAAATCAACATTCCATGGATGGCTTTGCATCTGGTCATAGCAAACTGACAGTCTTACCCACCAGAACCAGTAATTCTAAGTAGCACTGGTTTGTGTGTGTGTGTGTGTATGTATGTGTGTGTGTGTGTGTGTGTGTGTGTGTGTGTGTGTGTGTGCGTGTGTGTGTGCGCGTGTGTATGTATAGCATTATACATGGGCCCCTTCTAGGAATCTGTGCTATTTATCTTTTGTGATATTACTTGTAAATCTACCACTCTGTAAGAGGGACTTTACTGGACCTACTTTTGTATTTAAGCCCAGCAGGAACATTATTCCTGCTTTATCCCAAAAGATAAAGATCAGGGCACTGGTATAACAAAGGATGGTAATAAATAGTAAGACCTAAGTCTTTTTAAACCTCTCAATGATACACACTCAGAGCTTCAGTGTATATAGTGATTGGCATGGGATACATGTAGTTGTGAGTGTTGTGTATATATGAGTTTGTGAGTGTCTAAATGGATGCATGTAATCAGTGGAATATGGGCATGAGGCATGGTACGTCATGATGTGGCAGGTACTGTGAGACAAGAACAAATAGTCCAGTACATACAACACATTAATCCAGTACATACAACCAATGGGGGTAGGAGTTGGGAGGTGGGCCTTCCTCTGAAAAAATTGTTGGGGCCTTTGCCCCCATAGCCTCCATGCTCCTATACCACTATGTATAAAACACACAATCCTGTTACACACGTGAAAACACATCAGTCAGAATACAAATAGTTGAGAAAGAGGGTTGTGTAGTAGGCCAGTGAAAGCACTGTAACCGAAAGACATAGAAAAAAAGTTCAACTAGACAAAGCTCATGAGTGAATCCATGTAGCACATAACAATTTACAGTGTGTACAGCATAGGGAAAAGAATAGTGGAAAGAGTGTGTATAAGTGTGACGTTAGACTTGTGTATGTGTTGGTTCATGGGTGCGTGTGTGCCAGCCATGCAGATGAAATGAAAAACGGTGGGCGTTTAAAATATATGTGCCAGCAGAACGCTAATCCCGACAATTAGGAAGGGTTACATGTGTTCCAGCCTAGCTGCGCTGCATGTGTGACCACGCCTCCCCCATAACCTAGCTGATACACCGTACACTATATATCATGGCTCTGACGTATAGGTTGTGAGCCTATGAATGGCCACGCAATGAGTGGCACTCAAAGAGTATGACTGAATCGACAGGGACACATAAATTATATGTTGTGCGCGCGTATCGGTACTGGTAATACGTACCGTGTTTTTTGTATGGTGACGGTAACTGAATCCCACACATTTCGATCGCTTAACGAATCTTGTCCATTATAGAAGAGAACCACTGACGTTTGAAAGAACGGTGGTACTTCAGTTGCACAGGTTAATAATACAGTGGCATGGGCACGGGAGGTTATTGTATATTCATGTACTCGGAGTAGCGGGAACCAGGTTGTAGTAGGTTAATGGCGCTGAATGAACGAAAAATGTGCAATTACTTTGCACAGCTGTATCTCCGTAACGGATCAAGTAAAAATTAACGAACAGGGCACATCGATAGGTACAGGACCCCTCTGCGTATAAACCGCATTTGAAGTTAATTGAGACGTCCTGCCGAAAGATATGGCCAGTTTGAACCCCAAGGGGTATCAGACGTTGCAACACTGGCACGAAGCTAATGCAAGACTCCAAAATCTATTTTACCCTATAGAAATGGTGTAATATGAAGTGTTGAAAATAGGAAGTCAATGGCGTGTACCGTTCCGAAGTTATAGCGATTCAAACGTGAGTCATTTTTATAACTTTAAAATTATATATATGTCCAGCAGAATCACCCTTCTGGCTAGTTTTTCAAGTTTT
Organism: Eunapius fragilis; assembly: GCA_963681505.1. Taxonomy (NCBI): domain Eukaryota; kingdom Metazoa; phylum Porifera; class Demospongiae; order Spongillida; family Spongillidae; genus Eunapius; species Eunapius fragilis. Next base: position 9,574,685 of record OY811973.1, on the reverse strand, counting down.
CAAATTTTTTGATTTTCCTTGAACACCCATGAGCTTCTATCAAATGGTCCTTACGCATCCTAAATCGGACTATCCATCACAAAGTTATTAGGCACTGAATTTATAATTAGCCATACATTTCAATGCAAGCGTTACTTTTCTATTGCTTGTTCTGGAAATTTTGAAAAAGTACCATAAGGGTGATTTAGCTGGACACTGTCCCATATATATATAACGATACTCTATCCTGAAGATAATATGCGCTAGGATATTTTATCCTGCATGTGAGATAAATGGGACGGTATCCAGCAAAATCACCCTTCTGGAGTTTTAATTTTATCACTATAAAAATTGTACGTTACAAAAAGCAACATATCTTCACAACGGTTTCATATTTTCTTTTCAAATTTCGTACACTTGTTTACCAATCAGTTTTCTCTGTGCAAACCGAATTTGGTGCTCTAGATATGTTCCATGCCATGGTTATAAAGGTCTCTAACCCAATGGGTTAACATTCCACATTTCTCCAGATACGAGTGACGATAACATGTCAAATTTGGAGTGTACATAGAAGGGTCCTGTAGCTATTGATTTCTGCAGATCGTTACGTTTTTTCTTATCCGTTACGGAGATATGGATTTTCAAAGTAATTCGACATTTCGCGCCACTCACCTTATTCCAATATGCCATTATGCAATGGTCACGCCCTTTAAATTTGAAGTTAGGTAATTAACTCCGCTTTGATCGTTCTACGTGGTATATAAGCGATCGTACCTCGTACGCTACGTTTCAACATAAAACCGTATCGTACGTTCACATGTATCGCTTATGCTAGATGCTGTGAATATTCATGGTAGTTTATATCGTGCACCCTTTTTCTATATCTGCTCAGTTTGTGGCATGTACATGTAAGCATGCACGTACCATGCCTTCTAATCATGGGGCCCCTTCTTCACCCTCTACACCCTCTACACTAGTCTGGGGACCAGATGACTTGCTTGCGACAGTCAGTTATCTGGTACACAAACTGCAGTACCTTTACTTAGTATAGCATATTTCTCTAGACCATTCATATTCACTGCCCTTCTTTAATTCTTTCTTACCTCCTCCTCCTCCTCCTCCTCCTCCTCCTCCTCCTCTCCCTCCACCTCTTCCTATCTTCCTTCATCCACCCATCCTCCTCCTCCTCCCCTCCTCCTCCTTTCCTCTCCTCCTCCTCCTTCTTTTACTCCCTCTCATTTTCCCTCCTACCTTCCCTCCTATTACACATAACACCCCTCCTCCTTTCTTTTGATTGCATCCACACCTCCCCCTCCTCCTCATCCTCCTACTTCTACGTTCCTACCTGTTGCATCCTCCCCTCCTCCTTTCTTTTTCCCGTTGCATCCACCCCCACCTTCTCCTCCCCTTCCTCTACCTCCTTCTCCTCCTCCCCCTCCTCCTCTTCCTATCTTCCTTCATCCACCCATCCACCTCCTCCCCTCCTCCTCCCTCCTCCATCTCCTCCTCCCTCCTCCTCACCTCCCTTCTCCTCCTCTTACTCCCTCTCATTTTCCCTCCTACCTTCCTTCTTATTCCACCTACCCCTCCCCCCTCCTTTCTTTTAATTGCATCCAAACCTCCCCTCCTCCTCCTCATCCTCCTACTTCTATCTTCTAACCCGTTGCATCCTTCCCTCCTCCCCTACTCTTTTCATTTTTCTTCCCGTTGCATCCACTCCCCACCATCTCCTCCCTCTTCTCTACCTCCTTCTCCTTCTCTTCCTATCTTCCTTCATCCACCCATCCTCCTCCTCCCCTTCTCCTCTCCTCCCCTCCACCTCCCTCCCCTCCCCCTCCTCCTCCTATCTTCATCCACCCATCCTCCTCCCCTTCTCCTCCTCCTCTCCATCTCCCCTCCTCCTCCATCCACCTCCTCTCCTCCTCCCTCCTCCTCCCCTCCTCCATCCTTCTCCCCTCCGCCTCCCTCCGCCTCCCCTCCTCCTCCCTCCTCCTCCCCTCCCCTTTTTCTACCTTCCCACCGGTTGCAACTGCAGTACCTTTACTTAGTATGGCGTATCTCTCAAGACCATTCATATTCACTGCCCTTCTTTCTTTCTTACCTCTCCTCCTCCTCCTCCAGCTCTTCCCATCTTCCTTCATCCACCTATCCTCCTCCTCCCCTCCTCTTCCCTCCTCCTCCTCTCCTCCTCCTCCCCTCCTCTTCCCTTCTCCTCCTCTCCTCCTCCTCTCCTCCTCCTCCTCTTCCTCCTTCTTTTACTCCCTCTAATTTTCCCTCCTACCTCCTTCCTATTACACCTAACACCCCTCCTCCTCCTTTATTTTGATTGCATCCACACCTCCCCCTCCTCCTCCTCCTCATTTTCTACTTCTACGTTCCTACCTGTTGCATCCTCCCCTCCTTTCTTTTTCCCGTTGCATCCACCCCCAACTTCTCCTCCCCCTCCTCTACCTCCTTCTCCTCCCTCTCCCCCTCTTCCTATCTTCCTTCATCCACCCATCCTCCTCCTCCCCCCTCGTCCTCCTCCCTCCTCCTCCCCTCCCGTCCTCCTCCCCTCCCGTCCTCCTCCTCTTACTCCCTCTCATTTTTCCTCCTACCTTCCTTCCTATTACACCTACCCCTCCCCCTCCTCCTTTCATTTGATTGTATCCACACCTCCCCCTCCTCCTCCTCCTCCTCCTACTTCTACCTTCCTACCTGTTGCATCCTCCCCTCCTCCCACTCCATCCACCCATCCTCCTCCTCCTCTCCTCCTCCTCTCTTCTCCCTCCTCCTCCCCTCCCCTCCCTCCTCCTCCCCTCCCCTCCTCCTCCACCTCCTCCTCCCCTCCCCCTCCTCCTCCTCTTACTCCCTCTCATTTTTCCTCCTACCTTCCTTCCTATTACACCTACCCCTCCCCCTCCTCCTTTCTTTTGATTGCATGCACACCTCCCCTCCTCCTCCTCATTCTCCTCCTACTTCTACCTTCCTACCTGTTGCATCCCCTCCTCTTCCTTCCATTCTTCCCGTTGCATCCACCCCCACCTTCTCCTCCCCCTCCTCTACCTCCTCCCCCTCCTCCTCTTCCTATCTTCCTTCATCCACCCATCCTTCTCCTCCTCCCCTCCCCTCCTCCTCCCCTCCTCCGCCCCTCCCCTCCTCCTCCTCCTCCCCCTCCTCCTCCTCTTACTCCCTCTCATTTTCCCTCCTACCTTCCTTCCTATTACACCTACCCCTCCACCTCCTCCTTTCTTTTGATTGCATCCACACCTCCCCTCCTCCTCCTCATCCTCCTACTTCTACCTTCCTACCTGTTGCATCCTACCCTCCTCCCCCTCTATCCACCCATCCTCCTCCTCTCCTCCCCTCCCCTCCTCCTCACCTCCTCCTCCTCCTCCTCCTATCTTCCTTCATCCACCCATTCTCCTCCCCTCCTCTCCTCCCCTCCTCCTCCCCTCCTCCTCCCCTCCTCCTCCTCCTCCCCTCCTCCTCCCCTCCTCCTCCTCCTCCCCTCCTCCTCCTCCTCATCTCCCCCTCCTCTCCTCCCCCTCCTCCTCCTCTTACTCCTCTCATTCTCCCTCCTACCTTCCTTCCTATACTACACCTACCCCTCCCCCTCCTTTCTTTTGATTGCATCCAAACCTCCCGTCCTCCCCCTCCTCCTCCTTCCATTCTTTCCATTGCATCCAGCCCACCTTCTCCTCTCCCTCCTCTACCTCCTCCTCTTCCTATCTTCCCTCATCCACTCATCCTCCTCTCCTCCCCTCCCCTCCCCTCCCCTCTCCCTCCTCCTCCTCCTCCTCCTATCTTCATCCACCATCCTCCTCCCCTCCTCCACCTCTCTGTCTCCCCTCCTCTACCCTCCTCCTCCTCTCCTCCTCCCCTTCCCATCCCCTCCTCCGCCTCTTACTCCCTCTCATTTTCTCTCCTACCCTCCTTCCTATTAACCTAACCCCCTACTCCTCCTTTTGTTTTGATTGCGTCCACACCTCCCCTCCTCCTCCTCATCCTCCTGCTACTTCTACCTTCCTACCTGTTGCATCCTCCCCCTCTTCCTTCCATTCTTCCCGTTGCATCCACACCCACCTTCTCTCCTCATCTACCTCCTCTTCCTATCTTCCATCATCCTCCCCTCCCCTCCCCCTCCTCCTCGCCTCCTCCTCCTCCTCTCCCTCCTTTTCTTCCTATCTTCCTTCATCCACCCATCCTCCTCCTCCCCCTCCTCCTCCTCCCCTCCTCCTCCTCCTCTCTCCTCCCCTCCCCTCCTCCTCTCTCCTCCCCTCCTCCATTCTTTTGATTGCATCCACACCTCCTCCTCATCCTCCTACTTTTACCTTCCTACCTGTTGCATCCTCCCTCTCCTCCCCCTCCTTCCATTCTTCCCGTTGCATCCACCCCCCCCCCCCCCCACCTTCTCCTCCCCTTCCTCTACCTCCTTCTCCTCCTCCTCCTCCTACCCTCATCCTCCTCCTTCTACCTTTCTTCCCATTGCATCCACCCTCCTTCTCCTCCTTTCCATTGTATAAATAAATGATAAGAGACATGTGTCGGAAGATACAATTCCTTATTTATCCAGCTTTAAAACTATTGGTATTGTAAGTCAATGTGCTGTACATTTGCAAGCACCCGGAATCATTTTGGCACTTCAGCATATATAATGTTCTAGCAATATAACCTTTCATGGGTTATTAAAAAGGTGACGATGCAACAACCTAGTAGGCACTGCCAACAATTAGGCAGATACATCAGATGTCCCCCCCCCCCCCCCTCTTTTTCCCCCCTCTCCTTATTTATAGTGTACTTTGTTTTTGGAAAGACCATGGTGCTATGACATGCACGCATGTAGTTCAAAACTACTTGTTCTAACTTCCATGTAGAGCATACAAGGTACTTTGGATTCTACCATGTACCATTCTACCATGCTTGCTTGTCTAAGTAAACCACTGGCCACCCACAATCTGTACTGATAAGGGTATAATAATTTCATAAAGGCTTATACCAACATACATTCCCTTGTGTAGAGCTCTAGAGTTCAGTTCTTGCACAGGCTCTGTATATAATCTCTTATAATAGCCTTTTCTAGTTGCATGTAGTTTGCACATCCCATTCCGCTGACTCCTAGGTGAAAACATATATATCGAGGTGAACACTTCTATTGAAACAAAGTGGTTAATATTAAATACCCTCCTACCCAAGAAGGTGGAAGGGGAGGAGGAGAATGAGGAGGAGGTAGAGGAGGGGGAGGAGGTAGAGGAGTGGGGAGGAGGTAGAGGAGGGGAGAGAAGGTAGAGGAGGGGGAGGAGGTAGAGGAGGGGGAGGAGGTAGAGGCGAGGGAGGAGGAGGTAGAGGAGGGGGAGAAGGAGGAGGTAGAAGAGGGGGTAGGGAGGTAGAGGATGGGGAGGAGGAACAGGAGGAGGTAAAGGAGGGAGAGGGATGGGTGCAACTGGAAGAATGGAAGGAGGAAGAGAGGGAGGAGGGAGGATGCAAACAGTAAGAAGGTAGAAGTAAGGGAGGATGAGGAGGAGGAGGGGGAGGTGTGGATGCAAGGAGGAGGGGGAGGGGGAGGTGTAATAGGAAGGAAGGTAGAAGGGAAAATGAGAGGGAGTAAGAGGTGGAGGCGGAGGGGAGGAGAGGAGGAGGAGGGGAGGAGGAGGGAGGAGGATGGGTGGATGAAGGAACATAGGAGGAGGAGGGGGAGGGGAGGGGAGGAGGAGGAGAGGAGGAGGAGGATGGGTGGATGCAAGAAGATAGGAAGAGGAGGTAGATGAGGAAAAGGAGGTAGAGGAAGAGGAGGAGAAGGTGTTGGTGGATGCAACGGGAAGAATGGAAGGAGGGGGAGGAGGGGAGGATGCAATAGGTAGGAAGGTAGATGTAGGAAAATGAGGAGGAGGAGGAGGGGAGGTGTAGATGAAATCAAAAGAAAGAAGGAGGAGGAGGGGTAGGTGTAATAGGAAGGAAGGTAGGAGGGGAAATGACAGGGAGTAAGAGCAGGAGGAGGGGAGGGGAGGAGGAGGGTGTGTAGATAAAGGAAGATAGGAGGAGAAGAAGGAGGTAGGAGGTAAAATGAGAGGGAGTAAGAGGAGGAGGGGGAGGAGAGGAGGAAGAGTTGAAGAGGGGAGGAGGAGGGAGGAGGATGGGTGGATGAAGGAAGATAGGAGGAGGGGAGGGGAGGAGGAGGAGAGGAGGAGGATGAGTGGATGAAGGAAGATAGGAAGAGGAGGGAAAAGAGGGGAAGGAGAAGGTGGGAGTGGATGCAATGGGAAGAATGGAAGGAGGAAGAGGGGGAGGATGCAACGGGTAGGAAGGTAGAAGTAGGAGGATGAGGAGGATGAGGAGGAAGAGGAGGGGGAGGTGTGGATGCAATGAAACGAAAGGAGGAGGGGGTAGGTGTAATAGGAAGGAAGGTAGGAGGGAAAATAAGACGAGTAAGAGGAGGAGGAGGGGAAGGAGAGGAGGAGGAGGGGAGAATGTAGAGGAGGATGGGTGGATGAAGGAAGATAGGCTGAGGAGGGAGAAGAGGAGAAGGAGGTAGAGGAGGGGAAGGATGCAACGGGTAGAATGGAAGGATGAGGAGGAGGAGGGGAGGTGTGGATGCAATCAAAACAAAGGAGGAGGGGAGGGGTAGGTGTAATAGGAAGGAAGGTAGGAGGAAAAATGAGAGGGAGTAAGAGGAGGAGGAGGGGAGGGGAGGAGGAGGGGAGGGGAGGAAGAGGGGAGGGGAGGAGGAGGGGAGGAGGAGGAGGAGGGGATGAGGAGGAGGGAAGGAGGAGGATGGGAGGAGGAGGATGGGTGGATGAAGGAAGATAGGAAGAGGAGGGAGAAGAGGAGAAGGAGGTAGAGGAGGGGAAGGAGAAGGTGGGGATGGATGCAACAGAAAGAATGGAGGGAGGAGGGGAGGATGCAACGGGTAGGAAGGTAGAAGTAGGGGAGGGGAGGAGGAGGGGAGGAGGAGAGGAGGAGAGGAGGAGAGGGGAGGAGGAGGAGGGGAGGAGGGGAGGAGGGAGGAGGAGGGGAGGTGGAGGGGGAGGAGGGAGGAGGGAGGAGGGGAGGAGGATGGGTGGATGAAGATAGAAGGAGGAGGGGGAGAGGAGGGAGGAGGAGGGGAGGAGAGGAGGAGGGGAGGAGGAGGATGGGTGGATGAAGGAAGATAGGAAGAGGAGGAGAAGGAGGTAGAGGAGATGGAGGAAAAGGTGGGGTGGATGCAACGGGAAGAATGGAAGGAGGAGGAGGGGGAGGAGGGGAGAATGCAACGGGTAGGAAGATAAAAGTAGGAGGATGAGGAGGAGGAGGGGAGGTGTGGATGCAATCAAAAGAAAGGAGGGGCTAGGTGTAATAGGATAGAGGGTAGGAGGAAAAATGAGAGGAGTAAGAGGAGGGGAGGAGGGGAGGAGGAGGAGGAGGGGAGGAGGAGGGAGTAGGGGAGGAGGAGGAGGGGAGGAGGAGGATGGGTGGATGAAAGAAGATAGGAAGAGGAGGTCGGAGAGGTGGAGAAGAAGGTAGAGGAGGGGGAGGAGAAGGTGGGGTGGATGCAACGGGTAGAAAGGTAGAATTAGAATGAGGAGGAGGAGGAGGGGGAGGTGTAGATGCAATGACACGAAACGAGGAGGGGGGTTAGTGTAATAGGAAGAAAGGTAGGAGGGAAAATGAGACGGAGTAAAAGGAGGAGGAGGTAGGAGAGGAGGAGAGGAGGAGGAGGGGAGAATGGGGAGGAGGATGGGTGGATGAAGGAAGATAGGAGGAGGATGGGTGGATGGAGGGGGAGGATGCAACGGGTAGGAAGGTAGAAGTAGGAGGATGAGGAGGAGGGGAGGTGTGGATGCAATCAAAAGAAAGGAAGTGGGTGAGGGGTAGGTGTAATAGGAAGGAAGGTAGGAGGGAAATGAGAGGGAGTAAGGGGAGGAGGAGGAGAGGAGGAGGATGGGAGGAGGAGGAGGGGAGGAGGATGGGTGGATGAAGATAGGAGGAGGAGGAGGGAGAGAGGAGGAGGGGAGGAGAGGAGGAGAGAGGAGGAGAGAGGAGGAGGGGAGGAGGATGGGTGGATGAAGGAAGATGGGAAGAGGAGGAGAAGGAGGTAGAGGAGAGGGAGGAGAAGGTGGGTAGTGGATGCAACGGGAAGAAGAATAGGAGGAGGGGAGGAGGGAAGGATGCAACGGGTAGGAAGATAGAAGTAGGAGGATGAGGAGGAGGAGGTTTGGATGCAATCAAAAAAAGGAGGGGAGGAGTAGGTGTAATAAGAAGGAAGGTAGGAGGGAAAATGAGAGGGAGTAAGAGGAGGAGAAGGGAGGTGAGGAGGAGGGAGGAGGAGATGGAGGAGGGAGAAGGAGGGGAGGAGGAGGATGGGTGGATGAAGGAAGATAGGAAGAGGAGGAGGGGGAGGAGGAGAAGGAGGTAGAGGAAGGGGAGGAGAAGGTGGGGGTGGATGCAACGGGAAAAAGAAAGGAGGAGGGGAGGATGCAACAGGTAGGAACGTAGAAGTAGGAGGATGAGGAGGAGGAGGGGGAGGTGTGGATGCAATCAAAAGAAAGGAGGAGGGGTGTTATGTGTAATAGGAGGGAAGGTAGGAGGGAAAATGAGAGGGAGTAAAAGGAGGAGGAGGAGGAGAGGAGAGGAGGAGGAGGGGAGGAGGAGGAGGATGGGTGGATGAAGGAAGATAGTAAGAGGTGGAGGGAGAGGAGGAGGAGGAGGAGGAGGAGGAGGAGGAGGTAAGAAAGAAAGAAGGGCAGTGAATATGAATGGTCTAGAGAAATATGCTATACTAAGTAAAGGTACTGCAGTTTGTGTACCAGATAACATAAACTGACTGTCGCAAGCAAGTCATCTGGTCCCCAGACTAGTGTAGAGGGTGTAGAGGGTGAAGAAGGGGCCCCATGATTAGAAGGCATGGTACGTGCATGCTTACATGTACATGCCACAAACAGAGCAGATATAGAAAAAGGGTGCACGATATAAACTAGGGTAGCGTAGGTAGTGATCGCCACCTGCGATAACGTCAGGAGTGTTCGCCACCCCCCTGTTTATTCCACAGAGCAACGTTACTTGCGTAAAACTGTGTACGGTACTAACTAAGGAGCCTATTAGGGTTGTTTTAAACTCATACAGAAAGATCTAAACTTACTATTTTTGTTTTTATACGCTATTAAAAGTGCGGGTGGCGACTACTCCCCCCTGGCGAATATACCTGACGCTACCCTACCATGAATATTCACAGCATCCAGCATAAGCGATACATGTGAACGTACGATACTGTTTTATGTTGAAACGTAGCGCAGGCCCGGCGCACTCAGTGAAAAGTTGGTGCGGCCAATCGTGTAGACGTGTATCGAAGGACTTCCAGCTAGGGGGTCTGGGGCTCCTACCCAGAAGCTAACGCTTTCCTAGAATCTGAGTACGCAAAATTGCATGTATGTTGCTCGTATATATATGGCAATGAAATTGTTTTGTGGGTAACCCGGTGCAAAACGTTGGTGTGCATTACAGTGGCGGATCCAGGGGGGGGGGGGGGGGGGGGGGGGGGGGGCACCGGGGGCACGTGCCCCCCCCCCCCCCCCCCCCCCTTTCGTTCGTCCAATTATATATTCATAGTTGCGCAATATAGCGTTTTAAATTGCAATTTGAAGGTACAGCAACAAAAAGCGTCCGCGCTTCGCGCGGGAGCAGTGGCGGATACATGGGGGGGGGGGGGGGGGGTTGATTGATGTACAGATGCTTCAACAGCAAGAAAGTGAATTCTCTTTTAACAAAGCAGCTTTAGAAAGCATTGCTGATCGTTTAGTGTACTGTGGTAAGCAAGGAATTGCACTTAGAGGCCACCGGGATGATAGTACTGCCAAAGAAAGTACTAACAAAGGAAATTTCAAAGCATTGCTTTTTTTTTAGCGGAATCAGTAGTCACAGTATGTGAACTATAGCTGATTATCTCACCTCACTTTTACACTATTAATGAAGATTATGGAGGCTGCACAGATAGCTGGAGTTGGGACATTGACGCTAAAACTAGAGCGCAAGGTATTTTAGCCTCATTTAGGAATTTCGAGTTTTCTGTTTGTATTGTTGCACTGAAGAACATTTCGATGCTTTTACGTGGTATAACATCCAAGCTTCAAAAGCGAGATCTGGATATATATGAAGCATTCTGTGATGTTGAAAGCGTGGTCAAAGATGTTAAGACCATGCGTAGAGGCATTGATGAGACATATGAAAGTTGGTACGAAGAAATTCTTCATATTACGAGATGCACTGGAGGCGAAGAAAAACAACCTCGAGTAGTTGGATGGCAGCAGAACAGATCCAATCACCAAGCAAATAGTCCTAAGGAATACGTATACTACAAAATTGCAATTATTGTTCCATTCTGCGATGAAGTCTTAATGCAGTTAAGTAGTCGTTTCTCTGAAGATTCTAAGGTATAAGTATTTGAGGTCTCTTAAGACTTGCCCCTCCTCTGTGATGACAGTGTCTTGAAATCTGTAGTCAATGGTTTAAAACTTTATGAAATCGAACAGCCAAAGATATGAAAGCCTCTTTTTAGAGCTTCAAATTTGGAGGGATAGGTGGTAGAGGTGCAGCTCCAAGATACCCGATACTCTTCATGGGCTTTAACTTTGTGTGACCAGCAGTTGTTTCCCAATGTTCATCATTTGCTACAGCTAGGATGTGTTCTTCCTGTTACAAGCTGTGAGGCAGAGCGTTCATTCTCTGCATTTCGAAGTGTGAAAACTGTTTTTCGTTCATGTATGGGTGAAGAGTGGTTGTCATCATTGTGTCTGATGCATATCCATTATGATGTGCAGATCAATAGTCGCGTGCTGTAGTAGAAGAGTTCATTCGGAAGCAACACGACGTCTCTTCTCTACTCTTTATCACAAAGACAAGTAACTCAAAGGGATTTTTAAAATCATTTTGTCGCAATTTTATGACTATACTGACATGTATATATGTATAATCATAATGTAACACCGTAAATGATTGTGATGCGCATGCATGCATGAGCATTAATTTTATCCGCCCCAACACAATTAAGGTCCGGCACATACGTAGACTAGCATTCATGGCACCTTTGCCAGCATACTTACATGATAATCGAGTTATATCAATTTTTGGATTTGAAAAAAAAACTGTACATGTTCGTGTGTATGAAAAGTAGTTAATTTTGCATGCAATGACAGCCCGTCTAATCTATGATTTCAAAAGCTTCCGCGCTTCGCGTGGGAGGGGGCACATCCCCCTCCCGCACCCACCCCCTGTGGTGACCCCCCCTTCGAAAATTCCTGCATTCGCCCCTGCATTATCTGGTTACATGATTTTGTTTAAATAACTAGACGTCGCTCTGGACAGCCCACATATTAGACACGCCCATATTTTGGGATCCAAAGTTGGTGCGGCCAAAGCCGCACCGGCCGCACCGTGTGCGCCGGGCCTGTAGCGTACGAGGTTATACCACGTAGAACGATCAAAGCGGAGTTAATTACCTAACTTCAAATTTAAAGGGCGTGACCATTACATAATGGCATATTGGAATAGGGTGAGTGGCGCGAAATGTTGAATTACTTTGAAAATCCATATCTCCGTAACGGATAAGAAAAAACGTAACGATCTGCAGAAATCAATAGCTACAGGACCCTTCTATGTACACTCCAAATTTGACATGTTATCGTCACTCGTATCTGGAGAAATGTGGAATGTTAACCCATTGGGTTAGAGACCTTTATAACCATGGCGTGGAACATATCTAGAGCACCAAATTCGGTTTGCACAGAGAAAACTGATTGGTGAACAAGTGTACGAAATTTGAAAAGAAAATATGAAACTGTTGTGAAGATATGTTGCTTTTTGTAACGTACAATTTTTATAGTGATAAAATTTAAACTCCAGAAGGGTGATTTTGCTGGACACTGTCCCAAATACATTTTTATCATCTTATATTCTACCCCAGTTTATTTCATTGACTAAAATATATTCTACACCTCTATCCTAAGGATAATATGCGCCTGTATAATTAAATTTTTGGACCCAGAGACCTACATTAGCAGTGACTTGACAAGAGTAGAGCATACAATTAAAATACATAACAGTCCTGCACATGGGAAGTACAGAATGTTACATACGCCTGACAGTTTCAAACTGAGTGATTGTTTATATTAGTATAGTGACTGTTTAGAATGCTTGTAGCTGCAACTGTCAGTGGCAACGGAAGATTGAAATCGCAGCCATTTGTGACAATGCCCTGACTGAAAAAAAATATGTCTGTATCAAGCATCTGTGCTGCTGAAAATATTTCCACTTCTGTTACCCACACAGTGGGACAGTGCATATGTGTTCGCTCCAAATAGCTCTTCACACTTTCACTTTTCTTTAGATGGCAGGACAGTGATGCAGCTTGGTGTGACATATATGTTGTTGTTAGAAGTCTGAGCTCATTGTGATCATCCTGAGATCCAGTGATCAGGAATGCAAGAGCTCTGAAGAAGCAGTTGCAATCACCTTTTATTCTTCCTTTTGCAGCAGGCTCACAAAACACACTGATATCGGATGGTTCTTGAATATGACTTATGTACAAACCTCAGTCCAAGTTGTTTGCATTTAAATCTTTGCCACGCTTTGCACACCGGCCAGTAAATTAATGTGCTTGAACTTTCGTATTTCACTTCCTCTACTGATCCCTTCTTTTCTGCTTCACTTGCACTGACGTTCTCATGAAATGCAGAAAGTGACCTTAGATCTGCTTCCTTAGATTTTTTCTGCTGAAGCTGAGAAAGTGAAGTGATAATTTTACATTCTTTTTACAAAAATATAAAGGGACATTTACCTTTGCACATTGAGGAACTTTTGAATTCTGACAGTAAAGCTTCTTGGTGCATTTAAAATCTACATCATCACTTTCATCATCATTTTCTCCAACACTGACTTTCTCATGACATGCAGAAAGTGGTCTTTCATATGATTCCTTAGATTTTTTCTGTTGAAGGTGAGAAAAAAAAAAGATGTTACACTTTTTTACATGACAACTGTGAGGTATATATACCTTGGCACTTTGTGAGTCGGAAGGCTTCTTAATCTTTATCTGCGCAAGTTTTTGTTTCCCAGGGGGAACGTAACCGTTGGCCTCGAAAATCAAGTTTGTCTAAAATGATTAAACTGACACTGTACAACAAAATTATGATTACAAGTGATGATTTGTTATTCAGAGTGTGCTCGGTGAGGAATTCCATGTTCCTGTTGTCAGTCCATACACTGTACATCGGGATCCGTCTGCATACCACAGACGCGAAAGTATAGCAAACCACTTTGTGGCGGGGCTTTGTCGTACCATTTCAACGCGAATTTCACCTTTGATATATTTTTACCAAACTTGTGTGTGGCTCCTTATGCACTGAGTATCTTTGTCGCTTTTGCCTTCACTCGAACACCGATGTTCAATCCCTTTGCCATCGAGAATAGCGTAAATAACGGCGACAAACGCAACGTCGAAAATCAAAAACGAGTTCAGGTGGAGAAAGGGCAGAGTTGTGTTTATTAAGTGTTTATTATGTAGTTGTGTTTATTACGTGTTTATTTTGTGCCAGTTAATTGATCTATTACTTATTGTCCAACCAAAGTTACAAGCTATCAAATGTGCGTTACCCCTGGGGAACAAGCGTTCCCCAGGGGTAACGCGTGATCATGTAAAGATTAATATTGTTATCTGTAACATCACAGACCTTATCATCACTGTAACAAGCACTATCACCTTCTCCTCCAAAATCTCTATCATCATTACCATCCCAATCATTTACCTAAAGTCAGGTAGCTATCCAAAATAAAGGAAACATTCAGAATTCTACCTTGAAGGGTTCCATGTATTCCTTCAGCAAATGACTGTTATATGACTTCTTCAAAACTTTTCCATTATTAGCCTTCAACTTATAGCACCTCCACTGAGACTTTCAACTACTTCATAAGGCCATGTCCACTTTTCATCCATTTTACCTCCCATTCGATGAGCATTCCTCATATTCTTCAACATCACCTTGGAGCCTGTAGCAAATACCTAAGGAATGTTGAAAAGCAATCAAGCTATGCTGCATACAATTACAAAGCCTTTTACATGAAAACTATCATGATTTGCATCAAATCGGGCTTTCTGCTTCTCTTGAGACTTTTTAATATTCATCAGAACTTTTTCATGATATAAATCTCTTATTTTCAGGAGGGCATCTAGAGTTTCTACCATCTCATTGGTTGAAGATTGTTCACTTGTGCTACCCAGTTCATAGTCAATAGCTTTTCGACGGTACATGAGAAAAAATGGACTGAATTGAGAAGAGGCCTGCTTTGATATGCGATAGGCTTATAATGCAGCATCAAAATTCAGATCCCAGTCAACTTTTGCCTCAGAGAATTTTATGAGAGCTCTCATCAGTGTTTAAGTTGTTCTCTCATCTAACCCATTAGTCTGTGGATGATATGGACTGCTTATACGATGTTCAACCCCTGTATGGCAACTGCACAAAGATACCACTCACACAATTCACAATGACTTTTTCATACCTTGACAGATCATTGATAAATTCCCTCCCTTGATCAGATATTATCACTTGAGGCCAGCCATGATAGCAAAAAACCTTAAACAAAAAGTCTGCCACAGCTGCTGCTGTTTTATACTGAAGCGAAGCTGCTTCTGGCCACTTGGTAAAGTAATCCGTAACTGTTATGACTGTTATGATGTACTTATTAACTCTTGAAGTAACAGGCAATGGACCTGGAGCATAGTGCAGCTATATGCATACATTGGTAAAACTAACATGCACTGGTGCTTACCTATTAAACCAATTTCAACCTGTTTCCAAACTTCAGAGGTGATTGGTATAGGGTGCAACTCAGCTTTCCTTCTTTCTAGCTTAGCATTCACTCGTTGGCAGGTGTCACTGTTTGTCACACTGTCTGCAATATTCTTCTATATCTTTGTTCATTCCTTTCCACCAATATACTTCATTGATCTATAGTGCAAGCGATAAATACAAATAATACAACCGTGCCAAATCTCTTACCTTCGAGCGTGTTTTGTTTGTCTCTATATAGTGGCATCCATCAACACCATCATGGCAAGCAATCCTAACCTTTTCGTTCTCTTTTGCAATAACCCGCTTCAAACATACATCCTCAGCTTTGTAGAAAAGTAGCCCATATCGCACTTCAAACAGAGTAGCTTGTTGGCGTATCCCTCGCTTTTCGTTCGCAGTAACTCCAGAAGGATAAGCGCAATTAAGTGTCTTGCAAAATGTTGTAGCGCTGCTCTGTGACTTTATACAGCTGTTCATTTGCTAAAGGAACCACTACGAAGTACTTCCATGCGGGCTAGCAGCTGGCGGATAAAATATCCTAACGTAGGTTAAAGTATACGGATTTAATAATATCCTAACTATCCGGATAATATATCCGGCAGATAATTAACTACGCTGCACAACACTTTCTGCACGGCTGTTTCATTCCATTGAAAAGTGGGCAAAAAGCCCTACGCCTCCAAACGAAAATTTTTCCGTAGCAACGGGGCTAATTACGTCCTTAGCGACAACCTATTCAGAGAACGAAGCCTTTTTGGCAAAAGGTATTTAGTCTTTTAGTCTGGGCTATTGAGTGTTTGTTTCTACTGAACTTCACGCACTGAACTACTTGAAAGACAGGCACTACCGTTCTACTGGAAGCATGCTATTAGCTCGCTAATACGGTGGGTGTTTTTGGAGTGGGGGAGATAAACCGTGCTCTACTAAAGTTTCCGCCCTTATAAGGTCCACTGAAATTTTTATAATATGACCGCGGTAGGTTTTCCAGTTAGTTTTTATTTAGAGCTCGTGGTGCCGCGATTTTTAACGGAATATTTTAGTCTTTGGAATATTGCTTATTATCGCTGTTCTGACGCCATTTTATTATTTAAGTCTGTTGTGACTCGCATACGTTTCTGCTTCTGACAGTCGCAAAAGGTTTCAGCGTCCACCCAAACCACTTTGGGCTTGGTGAGGGGCTAAAGGGGCCTTAGGAGGGTATGGGTGAGAGCTGTAAGCTTCAGAAGCTGTTACAAGTTACACAATAACATGTACTACCAAAGTCATGGCCTTGGTTGTGGACCTGCAAGCGTAGTCGATTGTTTATCAAAGTATTATATTATATAAAAGCGAGTCCTCCAGCCGATTCTGAAGCTATTGGTGAAATTTTCATCGCTTAGAAATCTTCCTGTCCTGAGTTATGCGTTGCCAAGAAGAAGGAGGAGAAGAAGAAGACTGCTTGATCCCGCCGCCTGCATGCACGCAGCTAGAGGCCGTAACGTTTGTAGGGATCGCCTGACACGCCTAGCTGAATCTTCCCCTATTGGAGTCGATATATGAAGTCCTGGGGGCAGAGGGAAGAGGGGAAGGGGGGCACACCAACACCTAATCCCTCCTGACTGACCTGGAACCGTTTTATGAACTTCCACCAGTGCTGCCCCCCCACCCCCCACCACCACTAGTGCTGCCCCCACCACCACCACCAGTGCTGCCCCCACCACCACCACCACCAGTGCCCCCACCACCACCACCAGTGCTGCCTCCCTGGCCGCCATATCTTGATCATGAGCTTGCACAGTGATAAGATAACTGTGTTATAAGAATAGTTCTGGTGTTGAAAAATGGTGGTCTGGCCCCACCCCCCCCCCCCCCCCACCCCCAAATGCAAAAAAAAAGTGTATTGAGATTATGATTATCCAGCAATGCCTACTGTATGAAAGAGGAGATAGAATTATTATACTGCATGGCATGTCCACATAGTGGTCAGTATAAAAATACACATGATTGGTATAAATGAATGCACTGGCATTTTGATGGATAGTAGTGTACATAGACTGAATGGTTATGCTGGCATGTCTGTGCTTGGAATAAATAGGGAGAGTTCTTTACAGGCATGCCTAAGAGTGGTATGATGAGTTAGAGAGAACATGCTACTGTATGGCATGTCTGTGATAGGAATAACTTAGGCAGCAAACCTGACCAGGTGAGTGGTATAAATAGGAAGAGTGCTTATAAAGGCCTAAGAATGGGCAGAATGGTTTGTGTACGATTGCACGAAAGGATGCTTATACTAGATGGCCTATAAGGCTTGTGTTACATTGATCAAGTATGTGCTGTGCAACATACATTTCTATTGGCTGCATGCATGTTGTATATATAGCAGCAGGTTCAAGCAAAATAGGACAATGGCACAAAGAAACCTCCAATGATGAAGGTACTGGTTAAACAAAGGTGGAGCTGTCCTTTTATTATGGTATGATATCTTGGGAGGGGAACAATATGTTAGAAACATCAAGAGTTCACATTGACTCATACTAACACTAGGTATGCATGCACCATTTTACAACTGCCTATGGCATACAAAACTGTTGTAAGAGGATCTCTTTTAACAAGTCATCAAACGAGCAGCAGTTGTATAGAGCTTGAATTCCTTTTTTTGTAACCCCACATATGATTCCAAAGCCTCTGAATTATGTGCGCGGAGCGAATTATTCATGATTTAGGTGGTATGTTATTTTGATTTATACCAACGGACAGGAGACGCGGCACCACAGGATAAAGATATAGACTTACGAGAATAGGATGATACTACTTGATTCTTTTGTTTTGAAGAGGACTTATAAGGGCGGAAAAAGAGTTACAAAGCCCCGACTGAAAGGATTATTTCGCGCCAATTTGGAACCTTCGTATGCGCGTAAGAAAAAAAACAGCCCAGTAGCAGATGTTACAGCATGCGTAGAACTAAAGATAAATAGAAGGATAGTTGTAGCAATATTCAGTCCCTTTTTCAAATGCACATGCCATACGGTGGCTGTAATAGAAATGTTATCGTCGAAATTTTAATGAGTTTTCCAAGGGTAGCCATGTTGGATGAACCGTAAATATCATAGTGTGTTCTAATTATATACTTAATGCCCATGCGAAACAGCCGTGTCTGAAGACTTCGTGTCATTTATCAACAATCGGCTTTCTGGATCCAAATACGTAAGCTCAATAGGAATGACAGCCTTTCGGCCAAACATAATTTCAAAGGGTGCATGTAATGATAACTCTTGATGACTTGTATTGTGCGCAAACACACATCCGTCCAGATATTCATCTTCTTGAACTGGTCACATATTTATCATATTTTTCGATGTTTGGTTCCACCTTTCATCTAACCTGACCATTTGCCTGACAAGCCAATATATAAGGTGCATGCTTGGTAATTTCAGGTGTAGTAGTTATCAACTTGGAAGTTACTCGCTGGCACGTATCACTGCACTGCTTGTTATTTTTATTTTACGTTTTGCATATCTATATCGATGAAAATGAGTGAGACATGACCTGACTATACATCTTCTTAATAGTTTCAAAATGATTCACAATGTTTGTTATGTCCCCGACCCCGGATGGAACACAACATATAAAAAGATCTGATCAACAGAACTGCACATTACATTTATACACAGTTCAATCACTTTATAACACCTAGGCCTAGATCACAGTATGAATAGGATAAGATCTGCCATGTCATTCTGCATGCATGGTATCCTAACATTACATAACAATACGTGTGCTGGGGGCGTTGTAGTCAGGATATCACAATGTTGGTGATAAAATGGATTCATCCTGATGGCTGCATGTCTTTGGATTCCTCTGGTGAGTGCTTTAACCATTTATAAGTCCCTCTGGATGGTGCAGATACACATCCCACACTCATCTCAAAGCATATTTAATCAGTGGATCTACTGTGTCTTCAGCACCATTGGCATGCACACGGACTAATCTGACTGGATCACCTAGTTGTGTGTGTGACCCACGCATGCAGCAAATGTGTGAACCCCTCCTTTCGGTGTGTGACATGTAAGTATATAATGTGGGTGCGATCGCTGAAGAGATCAGAATATCAGTTATTATTGCTGTTGAGTTCGGGATCCACGCTTCCAATTCTGAGGTTGTGGGACAATACAACGAATATGGAATAGGTGAACTGAATCAGAAAGCACTTAATGAACTCCACATCTGTAGTACTTATGGCAAACTGGTGCATGTGAGCTGTTTTATAAATCTGAAGAAGATGCTGAAGAATTTGATGTAAGTTCTCACTCATTTCATGCATAAATTCTAAAAGAACCTTCTTCTTTTGTGTGCACAGGGAAAAAAAAACATTAAATTTGCAGAAGGATAAATTTGCCCTGAGTAAAAATCTGTGCCACTTTTGATCAACTACAGAATGTACTAGGGAGAGTCACCTGTAAGGGAAGTGTATGGAGGTTATGTTGTGATTATCAATGAAGATCTTCATGATGCAACGAGTTTAACAAATTCAAAAGCAAGCTCTTCACTTACCTTTGCTCAACACTGGATGGTACATGCAGTGTAGTTGAAGGGATAGAACTGGCTACATTTTGGTGCACATTAAGTAACATATCAACTAAACCGTTGAAAGTATACTAGGGAAAACTTTCTTTCTCATGATCAGATCTATATACCTTCGGTCAGTGGGTATATGACACAAGAGAGTTGTGCCTGGATGATATTACCTGCCATTCAATGGGCAACATGCCATCACACCTTCTCCATGTGTATGAGGAGAAAGTGGATTTGATAGCTACCTGTGTGCAGAGATTGACAAAAGAATAAATTTATTCTACTAGGACTAAATTTCCATCATGGATAATGAATTCATTGCCAGCAGCCATCAACCATCATGGAAATTAAATTCATTGCCAGCAGCCATCAATCATCATGGAAATTGAATTCATTGCCATCAGACATCAATGATTGGAATTTCATAGGCCCTTTGGCAGTTGGGAGGATCAAAAGCAGATGTAAAATGCTTTTTTAGATCAATTGCACACACTCTAACTACAATAGGACCATGATGAAATCCGTTTACTGATTACTACGTACATGATGCACAATGCTTGACTTCCCAAATTGACCTGCCTCCTTGATTCAAATGAGTCATTGGAAGATTACATGCAGCAAACAAGAATGCAGTCAATTAATGTGTGGGCTACCGAGATTGAAATAATTGCTGCAGCAGTAATTTGCGTATTTGCACCACCCGGAGGGATCTACAATGGTTAAAGCACTCACCAATTACACGGGAGGAATCCAAAGAATGCCATACATATATATAGGATAAAATTTGCAGCTCAAAATATTTACGACTAGGATGATTTTTGCAATATAGAATATTTTTTGGCAGCAAAAAAGTATCCTAGGATGAAATTTTGCAGCAGAAAATCGTCCTAGGATAATATTTTGCAGCAATATTTAATCCCATCAGATATTAAAATTAGGTAAGATAATTTTTGCTATGACAGTGACGTTTTTTTAATGACATTCATTATGCTGCATCACCTCCGCAGGTTCCGATATTGCGTCGTACGTATATTCTAATTCTGCAATCGCTCAGGACGCCTGCAGCCAGCCTTATGTAACTATGGCTGACTGGATTTTAATGTCCGAGCCGAGCCCCCCCCGTAAGACCAAGATGGAGCGCTGTGCGGGGTGCTACCGGATGTGTCTACTTCGCTGGATGGAGTGCTGCCTTCCCATCGTACTCTGCAACAAGTGTCGCAGTGAGTTTCCCGCGTTGTGTGTGCCGCGTGTTTTGTGCGTGCCAAGTCATTGCTGCAGTGAATAGCTCAAATATCCTATACCATACCTTGTCTCATGACGTGGCTTGTGTTGACGGACAAGAAACGTATGATAGCCATTCCCCCGCTTCTCTTATGATAACAAACGTACAACTGGCACTTTAATGGTGTACGCTACATGTAGTCTATAAAGACAACGATTGCACGTGTTCAATAACTCGTGCGTAGCACATTGCTGTGCAGGTTTTTTTCTTTCTCTCATAAATAACCACTTTACAAATGAATAATAACACCAAAAACTATTTATAAAAATAGCATAAACACATCATGTACATGTAGAAGCAATAACTGGAGAACTTAGCATTAACACAATTGGATGAACCACACAATTTATTGTGTACTAATCCATCATATAGAAATACGTATATCTCGACGTGCTGCGAATGCAACGGCCCTAAAGCCCGCTGCATTTCTTGTAAGCGCTGCCAAGAGAAACGCGCATGTATTAACGGCTTCACCGGTGAACACGGAAAATGTGTCAACATCGTGAACATTGTGCATGTAGCGTCCGAGCGCTGCCATCTCGGGAGTTCTTTAAGGTAGCAGCATGCGATAGTTCAATGTCATCGTCGACCCAGGCTGTAATCCCATCACCACTCGCCAGCAAACTATTTCGCCATCATCTCACTGAGCTACCTAATCTTCCACTCCCGGCAACGATTCAACCGCCCACTTGGCGTATCTGCGCTCCTTTTCAGACCTCTATTAGAGCCCCACGGCCGAACAAAAGTGCATGGTCGTGGACTAGTCTATCCTGTCTTCGTGGCTCCTTCCATGTGGCATCAGCACATGCCAGTGGATACTATTCCGGTAAGGTCCCCTATTCGTGGCTGGAGGACCAGCATCTTTTTTGTCTGCCCTTCTGCCACTAGCTAGTCTCCATCTCCAGGGACACGTCCCACTCACAATGCTGCAAGGAACAGGCCAAATCTCCAGCAAATTGCTGGAGATTTGGCCTGTCCCTTGCAGCATCGCAAATTTAACACGCTCGTATAGACGTAAATCTGGAAATTCAACTACAAATGCCGTAAAAAAAGAAAACCCCATTCAGTAATTCTTAAGCTTCAAGAAAGATTATTACATCAATGCAATGGAGTAGTATGGCCACTCCCAAATTATTCCCCTACAACTAGCATCCAGCAAAGGAATGATAACGTATAGGGTCTGGGGACGAGACTAGAGGAAGCCTGGCTCAAGTTGTTCATGTTGCCAAAATGTGTCTTGCCTTCCTCAAAAAGCAGAGGAAGACGTCTCAAGAACACATCTATTGATGTCTTGGACAAGAAATGAATTTGGCACCCAGTGGAACCTTGCGGAAGGAAACACCATTCAAAGAAACCATAGCAGTTCTACCCCTGCTGAAGTCCCAAATAAACTGTAGAGTCAGCAATTTCTTTGGCAAAGGCAGTCATGTTTGGAAAAGCTTGCAATATTCTTCTATCAGCAGGGTTAGCTCCTAATGATGATGCTACATGGCTTTCCAAACACCCCAGCTGTCCACCTCCTGTTGCTCCAAAACTGCCATCGATGACACCCATATCCATTGAGCCTTTTTTCGACATTTTGGGAGCTCTGTGTTCATTTTCCAAGGGTACTGCTGCTGGTCCTTCAGGCATTCGAGTCCAACACCTTCTGGATGGTGCTTCAAGCATCCCTCTGCCCACCTCCATATGTTCCTCACTCAGGGACATAGTGATCCTTCTTGCATCAGGTAAGGCACCTCCCCTGGTCTCCAAATACCTGGCAGGTGGCAATCTGACTCCTTTGAACAAGCTAAACGAAGGTAGTGCCTATGATATCAGACCCATTGCTGTGGGCAAAGTTCTAAGGAGGCTGACAGGGAAGTGCTTGTGCACCCTTACTAAACACAAGGCCACTGAATTCTTCCAACCTCTTCAGTTTGGAGTTGCCTGCCCTTCAGGAACAGAGAAGGTTATTCATGGCCTTAGAACATGCATGGAGGAACACTGGGAGGATGATGGCTTTGCTGTGGTGAAGATGGACATGCATAATGCCTTCAACCTTGTGTCCAGGCAAGCCCTCCTGCATGGATGAATGTGCCATTCATTTCCCAGAACTCCTTCCATGGGCTTCTTGGTGCTATGGCTCTCATGCCCTCTTGTGGCACCCTTTGGGTCATCTGTCATCACAATCAGGAGTTCAGCAGGCTGATCCACTGGGCCCTTTTTTCTATTCTTTGGTCTTGCGGAAGATCACATTGGCCATTGATGCCGATGATGATTGCCTTGCACTGCTTTTTAATGCTTGGTTTCTGTATGATGGTGTGCTAGCAGGTACGAAGTCAGCTATTCTCTGTGCTCTATCATTAATTGACACACCTGGACAGCCACTGGGCCTGCACATTAACTTGCCTAAGTGCGAGCTTTTCAGCAAAAATGACATCGCCATGTTCCCATTAGGTATGAAGGTCTCTCATGTGCCACACCTGGTCATACCAATTGGGGACTACTTTTTCTGCACCAGTTACATTGCCTCCAAGTGTACTGAGGCCACAAAGCAGTTGTCACGGCTGGTAGAAGTGGCTTGCTTTGATCCTCAGGTTGCCCTTAATCCTCTTGAGAATGTATGGAGGTTATTGTAAGCTGGTCCATTTGGCTAGAGCAACACCTCCTAGTCTAGCCTCTGACCCTTTGCAACTATTTGATGCAGAAGTTAGAGAGTACTTTACCCTGTGCACTGCAATTCCAATATCCAATTTGACATGGCAGCAGGCTCAGCTCAGTTTAAGCCATGGTGGTTTGGGACTCTGCTGTTTCTCACCACTCTTCGGCTGCCTCTCTTTGTTCTTCTGGTTTTGCTAATAGGGATCACAAACACCTCGCTCTTGTGGTTGATAGCTTCAACAGTATTGTTTCCCCGTCCGAGAGAGTTACTGCGGCATCCATTTTGGCATCACCCAAGCAGCAGAGAGCACTATCCAAGAAGATAGAAGATCATCAATTCTCAGTACTTTATGAAGCATCACCACCTGCAGACAAGGCACGTCTTTTATCCACGTCAGACCCACATGCTTCATCTTGGCTGTTAGTCACTGTGGCTACAGGACTGGATCTCCACCTTGATCCCAATGAGCTACATACAGCTGTGAAATGGTGGTTAGGGGTGGACACTGCAAGAGAAATCTCATGCTCTTTATGTCCAGATACAGCACTTGACCGGCTGGGCAGCCGCCACTTGCAAACAAGGGGGAGACGTGGTCTCTCATCACAATCACCTGAGAGATCTAGTGCTGGAATTCAGTCGTCGTGCCTACCAGGCGGTGAGGGTGGAGAAAGGCAGTGGTCTCACATCTGATCACAGCCATACTCGACCAGCTGACATACTTGCATTGGATTGGGACAGAGCCTTCGATGTGACCGTAACATCCCCATTGTCTGTCTCCTGAGGCAAGCATGTCAGTGGGGGCAGCAGCACTTGAGGCAGAGGTGTGAAAGCACAGAGCCAATGACCCCAAGTGCTCTGAGCTGGGATGGGTTTGTGTCCCACTCACTGTAGAGACGTACGGCAACTGGGGCAAAGAAGCTCAAGCCACCTTCTCCCACCTTGCATCCTGCATCGCCACCACCTCTTCCTGCCACAAGAGCCAAGTCTTGGGTGAAATGTATGGCAGGCTAAACTTCACCCTCATCGCAGCCATTTCAAGGGCCATCCTGCAGCTGAATAGATGCCTACCGATCAAAGACAGTGTAGAATTATATTAAGTTGTATTGTACTTGTATTTATTATTATTATAAGTATGGTCAAGTACAAATAGACATAACGTTAGCAAAGCACGAGCTATGCAAGTATGAATTGGTATCATTCAAAAATAACATTTTTTGGAGTGTTTTTAATTGTGCCCCTGGTTCGTTACAAACTCGGCGCTGCCCAATACAGAAACGTAAACACGTATATTAAAATCAAGCTTTTACCCTAACATATTGAACACAACTCTATTTCAGAACTGACTTTTTAAACTCGGCAGTTTGCCTTGTCCAGGCCAGTGCCTTTCCGTAACCGCTAGGCTTTAATCGTGACAAAGGTATCACAGGATTTTTGATTTTACAGATGATTGAACACACCTGCGTGCGCGTAAGAATACTGTTCAATCATACGATGATTTTACAAGTGATTTTGAATCATTTATGAAATCAACAATTGATTCGCTGTCTTTTTTTTCCTGTGTATAACGCATGTATCTCTTTTACCGATTGAATTTAACAGAACCGGAAGAAACCTTTTCTGGTTTGAGCTAGTGTGGAAATAGTATGGGTTGTCTTAGCTTTCTGAGCGTCGGCAGTTTTACTACATTGTAGGTATTCGAAGGCATAATCCAAATAGCTCGCCTACTGTACATTGGCAATAGTGGGATCGAATGTATGGATAATCGCATTCATGATTCTTTAAATAGATCCTACTAAACATAGGTTCCCCTGTGGTTTTTAAAAATCTACGGCCCTTTCAGAGGGCGAGGGGTGAAGGTGTTTTTTGTTTCGTTTTGTTTTGTTATTGTTGTTGCTTTAGCAGTGTGAGTGTTGTTAAGGGGCAATTTAGATGTTGAAGACACTGGACTTGTGGATTACCTCACTTAATGCATTTTAATTGTTGATACTGTAACCATCTGTACGGCGTGATTCAATATAATACATGCTATTTTGGCACATGCACATTTCTATACACTGGGTGCGACTTTTCACTGAAGAATCTAGATGACATCGGTATCAAGAAAAGAACAGCATAATGAACAACACACTAAACTAACAACAACAACAAGATTACTGTCAACCCTATCTTAAACTGGCTGGACTTTCTGAGCAAATCAATCCGAATAGTTGTTTATTTCTAGTTGCGAATATTAATCTGTCATGTACTTTTTGTATGTTTCATGTGAATTCTTTTTCCGAGGCTTTTTCCATGTCATTCTAATTTGGTTTAAAAATCATAGGTGACCATGACATTTTGTACAAATATTTGCATCCTTGAGGTTCTTGTTATTAAATCATATCATTAAGCATGGTTAAAAAATACAAATCAAGTCAAAGCAATCAATTTTGACATACATCTCCTTTATTGTAATGAGAACAAAAAGGTGTAACAGTACGTTTACAATTTACAACTGATGTGTTAGGTAATTTTGCAATTAATTGTAATTACAATTTTAAAATAGTTAATTAAAATCAAGCCAATTAAATCAAGATCGTTTGAATTTAATATAATGGAGAATTGCCGACACAATTTGCACTTATAAAATACAAGTTGTAAAGGCTCTCTCTTTATTCTGAATAACGTCAGATTTTGTTGCAGGTTCACTTTCAGTGTTAATAATATAGTATTCTTTGATGTGCATTTACCTTTGCATCAGTCGTAGCCTCCAGGGTTTTTTCTGCCACAAAAAGTCTGGCTGCACCAGCATCAACGTTGAAAACTTTTACGTACCTCTCGTAAACATCTAAATTCGTTAAGCTTCTTTTTCAGCCATGGCAAGAATTAATGCAGTGATCAGACGTTCGAAATGAAGACAGGCAAAGGATAAACAGAAATAGCTTTCAAACGCATGAAAAGAGACCTCAAATGACACATGCATGACGCACACACTTCTAAAGGCGCACGCGCTGCGCCCTTTTTTTTTTTCGAACAATGACAACACAGACGGTGCCCCATAAAGAAAAAAAACCATCTGTTGCGAGCACAATAGCGTGTTTTGAAACGTTGGTTTACAGCAGCCGTAATAGTCCCAAGCGCCTAATTATGGCTATTAATTTGCATTATTAAGAAAAAGGGCCGTTGGGTTTTTACGAGTTTTATTTAATAGGTTACAGAATCGACAAGATTCGGCGAGTATTGTACTAAGGGCGAATGTTAGGCAAATGTAGTTCAGCTCACTATATATATAGCCCTCGTCTTTCATCGTGCAACGAATCTATAGTCGGTGCATGGATAAAAATGGCGTCGTTTTTGACCACATGTTAACTTATAATGCACAATGATGTCAAAACTCAAGTATAGTTGAATTGCTAATTAAAAATATCCTTCTTATAATTATTATAACGTTACAGCAAATACAAAAGAATGATTACATTACATCACAAGGATATATATACATGTACATGTACGAGAAATGATGGCAATGACATTAGCTCGCACAAGGTGAAGGTTCAGACACCCATAGAGCTCAGTAAGAACCACTGACTGCGCCTTTGAGGAGCAAGTAGCTAAACGTGAAGCTAGCTGGGAGATAGATTCCAAAGCCCCCATATGATTCCACCACCAATGGTACACAGATCTAAATTAATTCAAGCCAAGTTCATCACATTTGGCATCATTCGAACAGTGCTTCCTTTGCTCAGTGGTCCGAGCAGCAGCTCCTGTTGTCAAACTCGCTTCCAAAGTAATTGTGGGATTATAGGCGGGGATGTGAGCGACAGGTTGAAAGCTGCTGGCTTGCCTATATGCAGGACTCAGTTTGGACCAAAAGGTCAGCAGGATGAGTGTGGCTGTGGTTGGGGGTGACATTGCTACCCATTTCTGCCTGGACACCCAAATGAGCTCGCCAACAGAACTATGGAAGGACATCACGTAGTTTGTTGTGGCGAGAGACCACATCACCGCAGGTAACAGCGTGATGGCCAAGTGGGTCTAGGGCAATCTCAGGGCACAGTAGGCAGCAAGAACCATAGGAAACGTCCAGGCCAAGCCACCACTTAATGGCAACCTGCAATTGGGAAGGGTCGAGATGGAAACCGAGACCCTCTGAAGGAGTGACAGATAGTCATGATGCTGCATGAGGGGAGGAAACAGACAGCAGGCGAGCCTTGTCAGCAACAGAGACACGTCCGGAAGAACTTTGAAGTGATGATCGTCCAGCTTGGAGGAAAGGCACTTTTGGGTGACCGGAGTCAACAGAAGTACTTCTGAAGTACCTCTGAGTTAATTGCAATTGACATATTATGCATGATACTGTAGGCAAAGTTTAATTTATCCCCTTAAAATATCAAAATTCAATCCTGGTCCCTAAACCACTGTGCATTCCTGTACTGATGAAACATGCAAAATAAGCTCACCCCTGATGTTGCACTATGTATATAGATCATGAATCAGGGGCATATATAGGATTCGAATTCAGCCACCGCGTCAATTCTGCACGCATGATGTTCTGCCGTTTCATACGAGTGGCAATGCCCAACGAATAATTGCAAGCAGAGGCACCGACTGCGGGCAAACAAGACCTTTTGGCTTAATTGCATGCGCGCTTGAATGTATCTTAGTATTGTCCAACAAAATCTACCTTCTGGGGTTGTAATTTTATCACTATAAAATTTTTCTATTCTATGCATAAATCAATTATCGCCGCAACCATACAACTCTTTCCTTTCAATCTCGTACACATATTCCCACACCCCGTGATTTAGTAGCTATATGGCTATTTAAATTTGTAGCCGTGATTACGAAGTTCGCTAATCCGTCGGGTTGGGATTCCACGTTGTCCACGAAATACAGATTAATGCAACGTACAATTTTATACAGGGGGGGGGGGGGGGGGGGGGGCTCACAACAACGGAAAAGTAACACTCGGAACAACGAACAATAAATGAGAATCATTGGGCCTTAAACTACCTGTTAGAGGTCATATCACATCCCCCCTCTATATAAAATTATATTGATGGTGGGATGTGATACGACCGTTAACAGCTAGTGTAAGGCCCAATGATTCTCATTTTAATGTTCGTTGTTCCGAGTGTTACTTTTCCGTTGTTGTGAACCCTCCCTGCAGCGATAAAAGTTCAACTCCAGAAGATCGATTTTGCTGACATTGACCCATGTTATGCATGTGTAACGAGACGCTGACAGATCATAAATTGTGTGTATACCTTATACGCATGCGCTAAATTAATGACATATAAAAATGTGTGTATGCTGATACCAATGACTTCTTTGCTGCAGTCAGGTGGTCATTACATTGGCGTAGTCGGCACTCTCTGGACCAATGGCGCAAGCAAAGCGTCCCCTTATTTCACCGGACGCGTACTCTGGCGACACCAGCTGGACAGACTGGGTTGACCATTTTGAGGCAACGGCCTTGGTGAACGGCTGGGATAATGCTGCGAAGCTAGTCTGGCTACCAGTCCGGCTTACAGGTAAAGCTCAGGTAGCATGGAAACGGTTGACAGCAGACGCGAGAGGCTCCTATGACACCGCGAAAGAAGCTCTCCACAAGCGCTTCGAACCGGACAGCAAACGGCAGTTGTACGCGGCTGAATTTCACTCTAGGCGCAGGCGGAGAGCAGAGCAGTGGGGTGACTTCGCTGACGCGCTGCGCTGCCTGGCGGACAAAGCGTTCCCGACTCTTGGAGAGGAAGCGAAGGCGCTGTTGGCGTTGGACAGGTATCTAGGTGAGCTAGACGATACTAAGGTTGCCTTTGCAGTTCGTCAAGGAAGACCGAAAACGCTGGAAGAGGCAGTCGCGGCGACGCTAGAAATGGAGTCATACCTGTCGCACGGCCAAAAGAAAGAAGCTGGGGTGTCTGTGGTACACGGGCAGACGGACGGTGGGAATGATGTGGACACAGCATGTGCTAACCGGGTGGTACTTCCCTTGTTAGATGCTATAGTGGCGCGGTTGGAGCGACTGGAGACTGACGACAGAGGTTCTGAGTACAGCAAATGGAAGGGCAGGGCACCATCTTCTAGAGGAGGACAGGCCGCAGCTCCAAACGGCAAACCTACAAAGCCAGTGGTATGTTTTAAATGTGGGCAGGAGGGCCATTTTTCTCGAGGATGTGCAAGAAGGATGACGCAGGAAAACGAGAAACCCTCAGCACCAGGGGACCCGGTGATTGAGGGTAAACAGCGACGGGTCCAACTAGAGGATAATTTGCATAGCTTAGCAGTTAATCCTGTTCTGTCATACTTCGTAACAGCATATGTACAAGGTGTGCCTATTCAGTTGATGGTCGATACAGGGGCAGCCGTGAGTCTTCTTGGGAGAGACGTGTGGAACATGTTAAGCGGAACTAGCAATTGTAGTCTAGAACAATGGTCTGGAGGACGATTGGTTGGTGTTGAAGGGAGTTCTGTCCCAGTTCATGGAATGACTACAATGGACATCCAACTTCAAGGACAAATGGTGAGCATAGACTTTGTAGTGGTTGAGATGTTGAAGGTGGAGTCACTCATGGGTCTGGACTTCTTAGAAAAAAATAACTGTGTTGTTGATTTATCCGAGAAGGTCTTGCAGTTCAAAGGAGTCCAGGTACCACTATCAAAACAGGCAGCTAATACAAAACACTGTCAGATTGGATGTGTCAATGTGTCTTTACTGGAAACAGTGACAATTCCGCCCTTCAGTGAGGTGGAAACCTTGGCAAACACAGAACTAGGTGAGAGGGATGGGGGGATATGGCTGTTGGAGGGTCGAGAACATCCCAATTTATCAGTACTGGTGGCAGCAGCAGTCGTATCTCCCCTACAAGGAGATGCATTGTGTTCTGTGCCTATCCGGATGGTTAACCCATTGTCAACAGAGGTAGTCGTGCACAAAGGAACAAAGATTGCCACGGTAGAAAAGATGGATGAATGGATGTTGGCTCCAATTCAACTCACCGAAACTGCCGCTGAAGAAATACCTGAGGTACCAATGCACAAGCAGGACGTATTGCATGAAATGGCAGAGCAATGTGGGGTAGGTTTGACAGTGGAGGAAAAATCCCAACTTTTTCACTTACTGTTAGCATATGCTGATGTTTTTGCAGATGCAGAAGATGGGTTAGGGCGGACTGGGGTGGTCAAGCATTCCATTGTTACTGGCGATAATCCACCTATCAAACAGCCATGTAGGCGTGTCCCTCCTACAAAGAGGGAGCACGTCAGGCAGTTGGTTCAAGACATGTTGAAGAAAGATGTCGTTCAACCGTCATCAAGCCCCTGGGCGTCACCGATAGTCGTAGTCCAGAAGAAGGATGGGTCCTACCGATTTTGCGTGGATTATCGCAAGATAAACACGATCACACGTAAGGATGCCTATCCCCTTCCCAGAATAGACGACACCATAGAAGCCTTGAGTGGCTCCCAGTGGTTTTCCACGTTGGATCTTCTATGGGGTTACTGGCAAGTCGAAATGAGCGAGGAGGATAGGGCCAAGACTGCTTTCTCTACTCATGAAGGTTTGTACGAATTTAAAGTGATGCCATTTGGACTATGCAACGCGCCCGCGACATTTCAACGGTTAATGGATTTAGTTCTTTCTGGCATCCAGTGGAGTAGTTGCCTTGTGTATATTGATGACATCGTTGTAGTGGGAAAAACAGTTCAAAATCACTTAGACAATTTGCAGTTAGTTTTGGACAGAATTAAGAGGGCGGGGCTGCGGTTAAAACCTTCTAAGTGTCATCTTTTTCAGAAGGAGATCCTTTACCTGGGACATAGGATCACGAGGGATGGTGTAGCCACAGATCCAGGCAAGATCGACGCGGTACGGAAATGGGCTGTACCTCGAACGGTTCAGGAAGTTCAGACGTTCTTGGGGTTAGTTGGGTACTATAGGAAGTTCGTCAATAATTTTGCGGCCACTGCAAAGCCATTGTACCGCCTTACGGAAAGAGGACGCGAGTTCAACTGGACTACAGAGTGTGAAGCAGCGTTTTTGGAGTTGAAGTCACGTTTAGTGTCGGCACCTATTCTGGCATTTCCAGATTTTACCAAAATGTTTATTCTTGACACAGATGCCAGTCAATCTGGAGTTGGTGCAGTGTTGTCACAATTACACGACGGACAGGAGCGAGTGGTGGCTTACGCTAGTCGAGTACTCAGCAAAGCTGAAAGACAATACAGCGTCACAAGAAAAGAACTACTTGCAGTGGTAACATTTGCTAAACATTTCCGACACTATCTCCTAGGCCGACATTTTGTCGTAAGGACAGATCATAGCTCCTTGCAGTGGCTTTATAACTTCAAGGAGCCCGAAGGTCAAACAGCGCGTTGGTTGGAGTCACTCCAGGAGTTCGATTTTGAAGTGATCCACAGAAGTGGACGGAATCACACTAATGCTGATGCACTGTCACGGTGTGATACCACCGGAGAGGATGAAGTTAAAAGCCATAATGTGGATGCTGTGACGGTGTCAAAGGATCCTGTGCACTTCGGAAATATGCATGAGCTGCAGGAGAAGGATGAGGCTATTGGCCCCGTGCTGCGAGCCATGCATTCAGGTACGAGGGTGAGACCCGCAGACATTCAAGGAAGAAGTCGAGAATGCTGCCAGCTGGCAGAACAATGGGACCAACTGAAAATGGTGGACGGAATACTGCACCGACGACATGAAGACGCAAACGGGAGGAGCCATCTCCAGGTAGTAGCACCAAAAGTGAGTCGTTCTGACATAATGCATCACTTGCATGATGGAATTGCTGGAGGCCATTTGGGTGAAGCTAAAACGTTGAGCCGACTGCGGGAACGGTTCTATTGGCCGGGGCACGCTAATGATGTACGTATGTGGTGCAAAACATGTTCGCATTGTGCAGCACGAAAGAATCCGACCCATACACGGAGAGCACCTCTTCAGAGCATGTTAGCCGGGTACCCCATGCAGATAGTGGCAGTGGACATTGTCGGACCGTTCCCATCGGGTGAGAGTGGAAATACGTATGTATTGGTGGCCTCCGACTATTTTTCTAGATGGGTAGAAGCCTACGGTATTCCGAATCAAGAAGCTGTAACCGTCGCAACAAAACTGGTGGATGAATTATTTTGCCGATTTTCAATACCCGAACAGATTCATTCGGATCAGGGTCGGCAATTTGAATCTAACCTCGTGCAGGAGATTTGTAAGCTGCTTCATGTCAACAAAACTCGTACAACACCGTATCATCCCCAGTCAGACGGCCTAGTAGAGCGATTCAATCGCACGTTGATTAGCATGTTGGCGACAACAGTGCACGAACTATCCGTAGAATGGGATAAATGTCTCAAGAAAGTGTGCATGGCTTATAATACATCTGTTCACCCCTCAACAGGTTTTACCCCGTTTTTTCTGATGTTCGGGCGACAAGCGAAGCTCCCACTGGACATCATCTATGGCTCTACTCCAACTGAACCTCAGCCAGTCCACGAGTATGCAAAGAATCTGAAAAGGAGTTTGGAAGATGCCTACTCTAGAGTCAGAGAGCACCTTGGCACTACCGTTGAGAGGCAGAAGGAGGTCTATGAGTCGAAAGTACACGGGAAACCGTTTGAGATTGGGGACTTGGTGTGGTTGCACAACCCGGTTGTGGGTCGAGGAATGGCAAGGAAACTGCACTGTCCGTGGAGTGGACCGTTTAAAATCATCAAGAAGTTATCATCGGTGGTGTACAGGATACAAGACACAAGAAGAGCTCGGAAGAATCGGAAAGTCGTTCATTTTGACCGATTGAAGCCATGCCCAGAAAATACTCGACTGGATGATTCTCGCCCAGAAGTTCGGAGCCAGACAGAACCTGGAGTTTCCGACGTTCTCCAAAAGAACAGATTTCCTGGACATCAGTTGCAGTTAATGGATGACGATGGCGCAGAGAGTGAACCAGAGAATGCTGAACTGGATCATAGAGTCGTAGCGCCGATGCCGAGAGAACAACAGATTGAACCCGACAATCTACCAGCGGACCCTGATGCAGGTGAAGGCCACGGCCAGCCAGAGCCAAGGTACCCAACGAGAGATCGAAGACCTCCAAGCTACTATGGAAGATCTCCATATTCCTAACTCGGGACGAGTTCTTAGGAAGAGGGGGGTGATGTAACGAGACGCTGACAGATCATAAATTGTGTGTATACCTTATACGCATGCGCTAAATTAATGACATATAAAAATGTGTGTATGCTGATACCAATGACTTCTTTGCTGCAGTCAGGTGGTCATTACACATGTTTGACGGAACCAAACGCCGGCGAGAAAACGGGGGTTTTACAAGGTGCTTGAAAAAAATAATAAAAAAGAAAGGGGTAAAACACACCATCATTAGTATACACTGGGTGAATGGAATTAACGGATAAGTTAATAGCGAAAGGCTATTCATTAGAATTTGCCATCAATCTCAACAACAGACGTAGTGAAGTCTTTGCGGTCGCTCTCTCGGGTGTAGCGACTAGTGAATCTATCCTGGTCATCCGTAACGTCCTCCGGTTTTGCTCTGACCCTGTAAATACTATTGATAGTGGGAAAGTCAATTACGTTTGGTTTAATGGACAGATGTAATCTACATGTAACAACATACATTGCTCTGTATATGATCCAAGCCACACCCATGAGCAATGCTGCAGCCAGCGGGAAATAGAAAAATGCCGCAAAGAACTTAGTCAGATTGTCTGGTTCTGCAAGCTGAGCTCCCCGGTCCCCAGGAATAGACACGCCTGGAAATCTTGACAAGTAAGACACTACACTTTGAGTGGATCTCAGTAACAGTATAAAGATGAAATTGGTGAGTACAGCCAGTTCAATCAAATTCTGCCACCATCTTTTGTACGGCATGATGTAGGCATGAGCAACCGTTGCAAATATCAAGATGTATATGGGAATAACCTGAAGAAAACAAAAATACATGTAGATATCACGTACATGCTATCATTAACTAGCTTATAATATTAGATGCTAAGGTCTTGTAACACATCAAAACATTTAACTACTTAGTGACTTACTGTTCTTCCTGGATAGAACACCAAAAATGCAATCAACAGAAATCGTCTCAGAAATTCAACAGAGATCCACCATCCTAGTTTCTTCTTGTAGCCTGCCTTCAGTGCTTTCAACAAATGATCAATTAGTTTGTTATGCTGTTGGATGAGCAATAGTGCAATATCATCAAACATCCTCCGTTGAATGAAGCACAACAGCGGCGCTTACTTTCGACTCTGTCTTGATTCTCTGGTATGTTGTCAGTACAAGGGTGAATGGGATCCAGGCTGACAATATCACCAGAATGAGGATAGCCAGCAATGCTATAAGGATGTGCTGCCAGGCACCGAAGCACTGGACTGTACCATCAACAAACCATCGCTGCGTAATGGATTTGACATTTAAATGGAACATCACAATACAACCTACACAGTACCATTGAGCCCTCGCTAGTTCTATTATCTGGCAAGGTGGGGCAGTGCAGAAGAGACATGCAGTTGTGGACAAGTGATGGATAGATGAGGAGGATTAAGGTCAGGACACCATGCCATATCCGTCGAATGTTACTGAAATATGGTGGAGAAATAAAATGAGGGAGCGAAGAAGGTAGGAGAGAAAGAAAGAGAGATATTGAGAGAGAGGGAGAGAGAGAGAGAGAGAGAGAGAGAGAGAGAGAGAGAGAGAGAGAGAGAGAGAGAGAGAGAGAGAGAGAGAGAGAGAGAGAGAGAGAGATTGCAATGCAAGTACATGCTATGGATGTGAAATGTACCTTTTTTTAATAACTAGAAGTGTAACTATTACAACAATAAGGACAGTGGCAGGTGTGATGAATTGCAGAGCAGACATCTGCAGTGATGTTGCCCCTGGATACAGGCAGAAGTCCCATGGGAAGTACAGGCTGAGAGCACTGCCGACATATAGCATCTGAGGACCAAAGGGGTTAAACCACTAACCTCTATATTATAAGATATAACTCACATATTGCCTTGCATCCCAAAATGAGGCTGGGAAGTATTCAGTTGCATAGTATACCATCTAATGCAGCAAATGCAGTATGAATAATTAACAATATATGCATCATCATGCATGTACCTGGATGTAAAACAGTAAACCTCTGAGGGTCGGTGCAAAGGTGACCTTTACCTTCACTGATGCCAGCATGATGAACAGTGTAATGGTCACATCCCACAGGACTAAGTGGAATTGAAGCAAAAGGTTCATGTCGGTTGTGCAGATAGGCTGTGCATTGGACAAACTCCATTGTACCTCACAAAAGTACCACTGTACATGTATCATATTTAGGCTTGCTTATGGCACTGTTGTTAGTGCATATGCATATGGGCACAACCAGCAGTCTTCATTACGTGTGCTAATCATGCACCATGTTGGGATATATAGATTAAGAAGATTTCACTTTTTAAATTACCTATCAGAGGAATGGCATAGAAGGCCTCATGCTGACACTCTCTGCAGTTTCTCCTTAGTACTCCCACAGCTGTTCGATTAGTGCACTGGCCGCAAAGGATTCCTGAGCATGAAAATAGGCGCTTAATTAACGCATGATCAAAAAATACTGGTTGCACCATTACCCTTTCTGGTGGGGTGGCACTGCTTGTTGTTTTCTGTGTCATTCTGGTTGAACACTCCTATGCAAGAGTTGCCTTCCCCTATCTGACAGAGGCAGTAGGAGGCCGGGCATATATATGTCTTGATATATGCTTCCAACGGATAGCTAGCTCCAGCCCAGTAGCCACTCTGCAAGGCATAAGCAAAGTAGTAATATATTTACTTAAACGATGGCACTATGAGATACCGTAACAAAGAGGTTGCTAGAGTTTTTGTCACAGATGATGTTAGGATTGCTGTCCACACAGCTGCATTGATACAGATTACTCTGCAGCAGCTTTAGCTCATAGCCAGGGTAGCAAGGTGTGACTTTCACAGAAAAGCTGTAAATTTCTGATTCTGGTACCTGAATTAATAATAAATGCTCTTTAGTCATTTCCAAGGTTTAATTATATAATTATTGTGACATCTCTTGCGATTGAGTTGCTACTTTTGCAATGTTGAACAGGATGAGCTAGTCCAAATAGGCCAACTATAAGTGACTTACAATAGTTTTTTTGAGTGAATTATCATCCATACATTAGTCTTAGCTGAATGCTACTTTAAAATTATGTGCAATTTACTATCCTGACATACAAAGAGAGGTGCCCTGCATACCCCTCAGAAGTGCCTCTCAGAGGTGTCCTGCATACCCCTCAGAGGTGCCCTGCATACCCCTCAGAGGTGCCCTGCATACTCCTCAGAGGTGCCCTGCGTACCCCTCAGAGGTGCCCTGCATACCCCTCGGGCATACCCCTCAGAGGTGCCCTGCATACCACTCAGAGGTGCCCTGCATACCCCTCAGAGGTGCCCTGCATACCCCTCAGAGGTGCCCTGCATACCCCTCAGAGGTGCCCTGCATACCCCTCAGAGGTGCCCTGCATACCCCTCAGGCATACCCCTCAGAGATGCCCTGCGTACCCCTCAGGCATAACCCTCAGAGGTGCCCTGCATTTCCCTCATACACCTCAAACTATGCAGTAATGCAGACTTACATTGAGGATGTTGTATGGCACACTGAGGTTGATATGAGCAATCTGATCAAAGCGATAGGTTTTCGGATCGATATTAAATATTTCAAAGTAGCTCTGTACAATACTCCCATTGGGCCCCGGAAGGATTGGAGCCAGGGCGGGATCCAGTATAAGCAGCCCCTTGTCAGCATCCTATTGAATATAAAGTCATTATAGATACAACTTATTTCAACTGCTAATTACTTGAGTGTTTATGGAAACAGTGGCTTGGGATAAAGGCTTTGTGGCAGGGTCACGGCTATCAGATAGCTCAGCAATGAAGTAGGTAGGGTTCCCAAATTGGTCTCTTCCTATTAAATTCCACTGTGCAGACTTCCCTGCGTTGAGCTCAAACTAGCATGTGTGTGCATACGTGTGTGTGTGTGTGTGTGTGTGTGTGTGTGTGTGTGTGTGTGTGCATGTGTGTTTGTGTGTGTGCAACAAAACAGACTTCTTTCATCAATTTTATCCCAACTTTCTATTGTGTGCATGATTCATAACACTCACTGGTCCCGAGCTGTTCAATGACTCAATGCTTGCTGCTTCAGTCTGGACATAAAACTGAGGAGATGTGGAGTTTGCGTGAGAGGTACTTGTGTTGTTCCTCCTATAATATAAACGCTTAGTGTGGTGGATGTAATAATGACACATAACTCACATGTCAAGCACTGCCCACTTGGGGAATTGTGTGGCATCAAACACTGGGTTGCTGTTATTAAACGAAATCCAAGAGCAAAGGTCGAGATGAGAGATATAGATTGCTGGCCCCACACTGGCAGTGTTCCCCTTGATGGTCACGGTGGCCTAGGGGATGTGGATTTGCAGCCAAATATATACATGTATGATAGCATACACATTCTCTATATACTATACTTAACCTCAGTACAGTACAATGTCACACATATGATGATGACTTACTCCCTTGTAATCCCGAGGTGGAATTGTAGCATTGTCAAATGTAAGGAAGCACTGTGGATTGTTGATCAATTGAGAAAATGGTTTTGAAGATTTTTGAACATCGACAACTATTGCAGCACCAATCCTGTGAAATGAGGGCATACAAATATATAACTATTTCTCTTGCATGCTTGTGAAAACACTTGCATTCCACTGTTGTTAATCAAGTTGATTTCAGACCCCTGGTATAGCTTTACTTGCCCAAATGACGATACATAAAGAGCTCCGCCCTCATGTCCATCAATGTCATTATTAGTGATGGAGAGGCTTCCATTAATGTGCACAAGAGCACCAATGATCTAGAGGTGGGAGGGAGTGGGGAGGAGGGGGAAGGGAGAAAGAACAGGGAATATGAACAGGTGAGAGGGGGGGGGGGGTGGTGGTGTAAGGGTGAGAGGTAAATGTCCGGCAATCACTTGTACTAGGTACCAGGATTGCTAAAAATAGCTCACCCTTAGTCCAGGACCAAAGTTCCTTATCATGTTTAAAAATCCCTTTACTATGAAATGCTGGAATGTAGCAGCTATGACTCCAACAGGAGCTGTGTTGTTCACAAAATTGCTTGGAGAGATGGGATGTGGCATTAAATATATGCAGTATTAAGCACGTGATTTCTCTTACCAGTCTTGTATGAGATAAGGCAATACTGTTTCCCTGTTCTGAGTATATTCGAATGATACAAATACAATTCCAGATCCAGAAACACTCGCGTTATTTCTTGTAAAATTTGTATTTGTGACTTCAACATAATTCCCTTGTCCCAAGTTGTAAAATTGATTTGTACTGATTCCGCCTCCATATTGTGCCTGGTTATTTGTAAAACTGCAATTATTAACTCTAAACTGGGATTGTCCGCTTTCTTGATTTGCCAACAGAAATGCTATTTGTATCCCTCCTCCAAATCGAGCAGAAAAATTATTCAGGAACGTGCACCCCACTACTGAAATGTTGTGATGAGTGTCCTTTCCGTTTAGAATGATGTACAGCCCGCCACCAAACGCCCCAGCATTGTTTGAATCAAAATTGCAATTGCTGATGGTAGCTGTAATGTTGAAATAATTGTCGTCCAAAATCAAACCAAATCCTCCGCCTCGAGCATAATAGTATCGGTTATTTAAAGCAAAGCTAATGTCACTGGTACTGAGCTGACGTGACGGGAGGAACGCGCTGTTTTTATAGAAGCGACAGTTGCTAACTGCAACCGTGGGCGTTCCGCTAGTGATGTTGGGTGAATTGCTATGGTAACTAATGGTAAGACCCCCTGAGTTTCCATGGTACTGATCATTTCCCGTACTTGCGTTGGAGTTGTAGAATATGCAGTTAATTACGTCGACACGCCAACAATTAAATATGTCCGTTGGTTGGGCAACGAAGTTACTGCGAAAAGAACAAAATGTAAGGCACGTGATGTGCTGCTATACTCCTAATGGTTAGTTTACTTATAATTTTTGCGTGGGGGAAGTGGTTGCATGCAGCTATATCTCCGCAACGGATTAAGTAAAAAGAACAAATCAATAACGACAGGCCCTTCTAGGTAAGCGATTTGAACGTTTCTATACTGGCCCTTATATCAGACCTTGTAACGTCGGGTGTGCAAGACACCAAATTACATTTTCTTTTGATGTAGCATGAAATGACGAATATTGTGGATCTATATTGTAGAGAGCGTTATGGTATATCTTCTGCATGAACTGTTAACGATATCGACTTCCTATTTTCAATACTTCAAGCTATATATACCACTTTTAGGGAAAATATAATTTGATGTCCTGCACAAGTGGGCTACCGACGTTACAATAGCCAGATATCCCAAGGGGGCTCCGTTCAGTCACATCTTCAGGTAGGAGAGTTCAAATCGCTTCAAATTATAGTCGGTACGTACCAAGAATGATCCTGTCGTTTTTGTCGTCTCTCCAATAATTGCACATTTGAAAATAAAACCATTTAAAGCAATATGCATGCATATGGATATATATTAACTTATGCGGCCTTATTCCCGCATGCAAGTAACATGTGACGTGGGTATGTGCATGGCATACCTGAAATTAGAATTTGTGATGGACACCTGCGCTAGATCAGTGAACTTCAATGGTCCCGAGCAACGAGTGAAGTGAAGTCCGTCGATCGTGACATCGTTCTGCGGACCAGCAAATGCGATCAGGTACGAAAAGGTCAACGGATTTGTCCCAGGCAAACTTCCACACGTAAGCGTCACTCCACCATAAATAGCCCTCATCACAACGCTGTACGAAATTGTGATGTTTGCGACCGTCAGGTTGTACACGCCGCTGTTGAATGCAAAATCAACGCAGTCCAAAGTGTTGACACTTCGAGATCTCGACAATACGTCGTTCAGCGTGGTACATGCATCAGCAGCACTCTCATTCGTCCAGACGCAAGTTGAATTTGAGAAGATTTGGATGTGCAGTGAGCAGGTAGTAGCCCGCTGCGATAGGACAGTGGTGAACAACGAGTGAAGCAGCACCAGCAGCAGCAGGGTGGGGACGAGGTAATGAGCCATCTTTGACACTGTGAAATCGGAAGAGAAAACCGCGGAAATCAGAGGCCGCGTGTAGTGAATGCACTGGAATTATAGCAATATCCTACTGGTTCAGACATATTGCTTCAAATGTTTGTTTTTTTTTCAAATGTGCAATTATTGGAGAGCTAGCTGTGTGTGCGTGTGTGTGTGTGTGTGTGTGTGTGTGTGTGTGTGTGTGTGTGTGTGCGCGCGTGCGCGCGTGTGTGTGTACATGTGCGTGTGTGTGCGCGTGCGTGCGTGTGTGTATCTTTGTTAGAGTGCAGG
The DNA here is from genome assembly GCA_963681505.1 of Eunapius fragilis. NCBI lineage: Eukaryota > Metazoa > Porifera > Demospongiae > Spongillida > Spongillidae > Eunapius > Eunapius fragilis. The sequence goes on along the minus strand of OY811973.1, from coordinate 9,534,036 downwards.
TACAGTCTTGTAAATTTCAAACGTGATCGATGTGCACGAAGCTTGCATGTACAAACTTGTACAACGCATGCGTGTTGTGTGTGTTGAATGGTACATATGTGTGTGGATAATGCGTGCTTGAGTGTGCCTTCAAATCCTATATCCCACCAACTTTCTCATAGAGAAGGTTTTTTATTTACTTGTGAATATATAAAATGCGGACGCACACGTTCCACATAGACACACGCAGCACACACATACACACACACACACACACACACACACACACACACACACACACACACACACACACACACACACACACTGAAACACAAGCATATAGGCGGAACATTATTGCTTGCGTAGCCTCTAGTCATTGCAACATTGAGTAATACATGTAACACCGCGAATATACGAAAATGTCACACACATAAAACCTTTACACCGCGTTACACACTTTATTTCACACAAAAACTGACGTACGTCTCTTTGCCGAGTCAGGTCAATAGCATCTAGCTAGCAGCCCTGGAACAGAATGAATACACACTTCATGAATGTTGTTTTAATATTCACTGCATATATACAGCAGAACTCGTGTCATGCGCATGTAAGCATCCTCTGCATGCACACAGAACATTTTTGGTCACATGCAACACGCTATGCATGGTATATGGGAGATGCTCGCTGACACATTCTTCGAATATTGTGCATATTGTGCACAAATTATTTTCAGTGTTCCACAAAGGGTTAACATACATAGTAATAACTCTCTCCGCTGCTTTTCGAAGCAGGCGTTCGTTTGATAAAAGAACGAGATTCTACATCTGTTTGGAATGCCGCAGTAATTATATTGCGCGAAAACCAAAACTCCCGACTTTTCGCCGCATCAATCATATTTGTCCTGCCTACGCACTTACCAGGACACGGTTATCTAACGCGGCTACAAGTGCCGTTCAAATTCAGAACCATTTATAATGCTCGCATACATGCACATTATACATTACCGAATAAATACTGGTATTGCTATGGACAACAGAAAATTGATAGTTGGGACTGCATGATAAATGCGGTACGTCATTGCGTCATTGATTGTTGCTAGGGTCTTCCTTCAAAGACTTTAACAATGCCTCGGGCACGTCGCCATCCTGGGTAAATCTTCTGCTGAGACCATCAAGTTCGTCGGGAACCACAGTCTCGGTTGGCATAACCCGCGAGTGAGTGCTGCATCAAATTACAATAAAGATCGGTTAAGTACATCCTTCCTCGAATTGTCACGTGATGCTACGTACATTCTCCTGTAGATAATCCAGATCACGCCCATGAGAAATGCCGAGGGCAGAGGAAAATAAAGAAGTGCTGAAAATAACCTAGTCAGATTGTCTGGTTCTGAAAGCAGAGCCCCTCGGTTCCCAGGAATGGACACACCTGGAAATCTTGACAAGTAAGACACTACGCTTTGAGTGGATCTCAGTAACAGTATTAGAATGAAGTTAGCCAGGACAACCATTTCTATCAAATTCTGCCACCACCGTTTGTAGGGCATGATGTAGACATGAATAACCATAGCAAATATCAAGATGTAAATAGCAATAACCTGTGAGGGGGTGGGTATTAACTCATGCCAGCATGAACATCATACATGTGTAGAGACCGCAACAGACCCGTGATTAAAATTACCTAATGATATCACTTTAACGTACCGTTCTTCCAGGGTAAAACACCAAAAATGCAATCAACAGAAACCATCTCAGAAATTCAACTGAGATCCACCAATGCTGGGCATCCTTGTAACCTGCCATAAGAGTTTCTGCCACATAATCCATGTGACTGACTCGCTGTATTCAGAGTATATACATAGGCCACAATGATGAAAAACTCCAATACTACTTACATCAGATTCAGTTCGGGCATTGGACCAAGCTGTAAGTATGCAGATGAGTGGAATCCAAGCTGCCAACACAACCAGTAGGATAATAGCGATGACTGCTATGAGGGTGTGCTGCCAATCGCCATAACATTTGACTGTGCCATCAACAAACCAAGACTGCACATGGAATAAAATGAGACACCGCTATTAAAAAAAACATGCACACCAACCATTGCGCCCTGTGTTAAATTATCTGGCAAGGTGGGGCAGTGCAGAAGAGACATGCAGTTGTGGACAAGTGATGGATAGATGAGGAGGATTAAGGATAGGACACCATGCCACATTCTTCTGATTTTGCTGGTGATGTGAGGGAGGAGGAAGAGGTATGTGATTACCACAATCAGACAGATGCATGTGAAATGTACCTCTTTTTCATAACTAGAAGTGTAACTATTACAACAATAAGGACAGTGGCAGGTGTGATGAATTGCAGAGCAGACATCTGCAGTGATGTTGCCCCTGGATACAGGCAGAAGTCCCATGGGAAGTACAGGCTGAGAGCACTGCTGACATATAACATCTGGGAACCAAGAGAGGTAAGCCAATAATCTAAATAGCGTAATATGTAGCTTACATATTTCCTCGCATCCCAGAATGATGACGGGAAGTATTCAGTTGCATAGTATGCGGTCTACAATGTCATGGTAATATTATTATATAAAACAAATGTTCATGCATTCTATGTACCTGGATGTAGAACAGTAATCCTCTAAGACTGGGTGCAAAGGTGGCTTCGATTTTCAATGAGGTCATGATGATCAAAAGTGTGGCAGCAACGTCCCACAGGACTGGAGCAAAGGAGAAGGAACATTATCACATAGACCCATATATGTGTGTGGGGTTGGCTCAGGTATGTCCGTTGCATTTATAAAATACAATCACTACCCAGCTTGAAAAGCGAGGGGTTGGCATTACTTTGGGATGAATAAAGACCAATTTTTAATTTAAATGAACATTTTGGTGTACTCTGATCACAGGCTCTTGCAGTTTTTACGGAAGATGCACCAGTACTATCCATCACATCCAGGAGTGGGAACTAACCCTGAGTACATATACCACATGTGGGCATGGTAGCAGGCTATTTTGCTGAGAGAGACGCCAAGCACAGTCCATTTTCCATGGTGGGACACTGTCCTGATGATGGATACCCCAAATCCACAGTCTACATTTTAATTCCTAACAAAGAATTTCAGATTCTCACTGCCAAGCATTCAGACATGCAAGAAGTACCATTGCATGGCCATAAGTGCTTCAAAATTTGAGAAACAAAGTCCAGATTCGATTCTTGGTGACACCTAAAAGGGGTTACTTGAAGGGCAGTAGAGATGCCATGAACCACCATGCCAGGTCCAAGACATTACAAGTGGGAGTTTATGTTATTTTTCTTCATTCACTTTTGCAATGGTGTATGTGTGCTGTGTATTTCCTACACCATGCAAGGGCGCGAACGAAGGGGGTTCCAAACGGAAGTATGAAATAATCATCACATGCATATACGTGTTACGTATGCGATGGCGACGAATTCAACAAAGCGAACGGGAAACCGCTGTTACCGGCGATAAACTAGTGCCACCAAGTTCGGATCTCCAAAAGCTTCCGCTCCTCCTCCCGCACCCTCCCCTTAATTATTATTTCGGTTGGACCCTACAGGAAGGGGAAGGGGGGGGGGGGGCAAATTACCATCTAGAAATACACCTACCTATCAGAGGAATGGCATAGAAGGCCTCATGATGACACTCTCTGCAGTTTCTCCTTAGTACTCCCACAGCTGTTCCATTGGTGCATTGACCACACAGGGTTCCTGGAATCATTGTTTCTCACCTGGTGTGTCAAACGTACACTATCTCTTACCCTTTCTGGTGGGGTGGCACTGCTTGCTGTTTTCTGTGTCGTTCTGGTTGAACACTCCTATGCAATAGTTGCCTTCCCCTATCTGACACAGGCAGTAGGAGGCCGGGCATATATATGTACTGATGTATGATGCGGCTGGGTAGCTAGACCCTGCCCAGTAGCCATCCTATAAATGAAGTAATCGTAGTTATGTTTTTTTTTTTGAACACTTTGGATCTGTTTCATTACACTGATGTACCCTGACAAAGAGGTCACTTGACGACTTGTCACAGATGATGTTAGGATTGCTGTCCATACAGCTGCATTGATACAGATTACTCTGCAGCAGCTTTAGCTCATAGCCAGGGTAGCAGGGAGCAACCGTCATGGAAAAGTTGTAAATATTTCTTCTTGGTACCTGAGTAATGGAGAAGAGTTTCAGACCTCAAGCACAGTTTCCCAGCATGGTGATTGTGCATTACACTTACATTCAGGATGTTGTATGGTACATTGAGATGAACTGGAATGTTTTCACCAAACCTATAGGCTGTTGGGGTTGTATTGAAAATCTCAAATGTGGTTCTATAAGCATTGGAAGTGGGCAGGATTGGAACCAGGGCTGGATCAAAGATGAGCAGTCCGCTTCTCTGCACAGGGAAGTACAACATTTACAGCAATTCTGCTGGATCAATGGACTGGTAACTTGTGAACTAGTAAAAAACATTACAGAAGTTTAAAACAGCTCCTATACGGTACATCCATATAAAAAGTATGTTTACTGTTTACCTTCGAAAACGATATGGTTATGCTACATATAGTGCCTATAGTGGTTGGTGTCTTATAACACAATATGCACTCATCAAGTTACTCTCCATTTACTGATTCACTTGCCTGCAGCAAGATACTTTCTACCAAGCTACGCATTTTGCTTACGGTAGCATTTGAGGTCACTTCAGCTTGTGATAAGGGCTGAGTGTACAGGTCACGAGCGTCAGACATCTGAGCAATGAAGTATGTGGGACTTCCAAATTGGTCTCTTCCAATCAAATCCCATTCTGCATATGTCCCTGCATTAAGTCCAAACTTGTGTGTGTGTGTGTGTGTGTGTGTGTGTGTGTGTGGATTATTGTTAAGTTTTGCATGAAACAATATTGATTGTAGTAGTAGTTTTCTGATTAACTGCATTTATTTAGTTTTTGATATAACCCACAGTTCCAGAACTGTTCAATGACTCAATGCTTGCTGCTTCAGTCTGGACATAAAACTGAGGAGATGTGGAATTTGCGTGAGAGGTACTTGTGTTGTTCCTCCTGTAAAATGAGCACTTAGTGTGGTGGATTGATTATTATTAATGCATCACTCACATGTCAAGCACTGCCCACTTGGGGAATTGTGTGGAATCAAATACTGGGTAGCTGCCATTAAATGATATCCAGGAACAGAGATCGAGATGGGAGATGTATATCGCTGGCCCCACACTTGCAGTGTTGTTTATGATGGTCACAGTAGCCTATATGTTAGTTTAATTAATTTATGCATAATTAGAATCAATTGTTTTTTTCTTCGTCAATATACAAGTGATTACTTACACCCTTGTAATCCAGAGGTGAGGAAGTTGTGTTATCAAACGTAAGGAAGCACTGTGGATTGTTGATGAGTTGAGAATATGGCTTTGACGATTCTTGAACATCCACAACTATGGCAGCGCCAATCCTTTGCAAGTACAGATAAATCAATAAAGTGAGTTGCACAGTTGTGAGGCTTACAGTCCACTGTTGCTAATAAACTTCATTTCAGACCCCTGGTACAACTTCACTTGTCCAAATGACGATATATACAGAGCTCCACCCAAGTAACCATTGGCTATATTATTGACCAATGCGACGATCCCGTTTACATGAACCAGTGCTCCAATGATCTGTTAGGAAGGAAACAAAACGAAGGGGTAGCAATTAATGCAACGAATGCACACAAACATTAGAACATCTTTAAAAACTCAGTTCAAAACTAATGCATGCCGCCCAATCACTTAACATCGAAGTGTATTTCATATACAATTAACATATGACAGACTGATATTTTCCCTATACCCGTAGTCCAGGACCAAGGTTGTTCATCACATTAAGATATCCATTGACTACGAAGTGCTGAAATACAGCAGCAATGACCCCGACGGGGGATGTGTTGTTTACAAGATTGCTGGAAAGGTTTGCAAATAATAAAACCTGACTAAAACAAGGCACAGTTATTATAAGCTTACCAATTCTGTATAATGTACGGAATAACCCTGTTTCTGTTCTGGGTATATTCAAATGACACAAATATGACAGCCGATCCTGTTATCATTGCCTGATTTCCGGAGAAGAACGAGTTCGTAATTTGCACCGAGTTTCCTTGTCCCAAGTTGTAGAATTGGTTTGTGCTGACCCCGCCTCCATATTGCGCCTGATTATTGATAAAACTGCAATTATTAACTGCAATTTGGGATGGCCCACTTTCTTGGTTTGCCAACAGGAATGCTAGTAGCAACCCTCCGCCAAAGCGACCAGAATAATTATTTAGGAACGTGCACCCCACCACTGAAATGTTGTGATGGGTATTTTCTCCATTGAAGATAATATAAAGCCCACCTCCATATGCCGAAGCATTGTTTGAATCAAAAGTGCAATTGCTGATGGTAGCTGTGATGTTGAAATAATTGTCGTCCAAAATCAAACCAAATCCTCCCCCTCGAGCATAATAGTATCGGTTATTGAGAGCAAAGTTAACGTCGCTGGAACTGAGCTGTTGAGATGGGAAGAATGATCTGTTTTTATAGAAGCGACAGTTGCTGACTGTCACCGTGGGCGTTCCGCTAGTGATGTTGGGTGAATTGCTATGGTAACTAATGGTAAGACCCCCTGAGTTTCCATGGTACCGATCATTTCCCGTGCTTGCGTTACAGTTGTAGAATCTGCAGTTAACGACTTCGACACGCCAACAATTAAATATGTCCGTCGGTTGGACAACGAAGTTGCTACAAACAACAAGAAAAAATAAAAATAAAACAGACTGCAAACAGCTAAGCATTTCTTCATGTTGCGTTGATTAGATAATGTACTGTATATATGAGAGGATTCGCTCGTGTTATAAAATACATTAAATTGATTATTATATAAAACACGAAGAATCATTTACTAATAGGATCCAATATTGATGTTGAGCGCTGCATGATTTTACTGACATTTAGACTGATTGTATTTTATCATGTGACTCATTATTCCACCAATTGTGAGAGCAAACTTTAACTATTCGGGATTTAGTCGTTAATTGTAGTGGTTAACATAAATATAATTTATAGTGTACCTGAAATTGGAGTTCATAATGACGAGATGATCCAGGTTTTCGAACCTCAATGGTCCCGAGCATCGGTCGAAGTGAATGCTGTCAATTGTAACATTTGTCTGAGCGCCACTGAACTGAATAAGGTATGAGAAACTCCTTGGTGTTGTCAGGTTAGTTGTGTTGTCGCACAAGATGTACGCAGTTCCAGATATTGCCCTCATCACTGTGCTGTATCCAATGGTTATGTTCTCCGTCGGCAAGTAGAAGACGCCCTGATCGAAAGCGAACTCTACACAATCGCCCTCCGACACGCTTCGTCGCCTGGTCAAGACATCCCTGAGTGAGCCGCACGCGCCTCCTCCGTTCTCATTGGACCACACGCACGTGGAATTGGAAGAAATGCGGACACTGCGTGAGCAGCTAGTCTGCGTAACGACCACCGCGATGTGTGAGGGCAGGACCAGGAAGACAAGTAGTAGGAGATGACGCATTATGACTGGTGTGCATCTGCATGATTATCGATCGTGGGTTAGAGCATATATATTAACATGACCAAGGAGCGGCGTTTCGGTGACGCGTTGTTGTGTATAGGTACTAATACATTGACTCGCCAATAATTTGAGCCTGGGCGCATAAGACTCCATTAGCAATGTATAATATTTACATATATACCGCCTCTCTATAGGCATTATTGAATGGCACCCCGCATTAGTTATAATATAGATTCTTCAGTCTTGTATACATATCCATACATCTGGAGTGTCACCACAACTAGTAATAGTTTGGAGCTCGTTATTATTTCAAGCTAGAAAAGGTTCGTGCAAACATATCAAAGCTCGAATAAATCATATAGGACTGATGTCCAGGTCAGTTTTGCATACATGTATGCACACTAGTTATATTAAAATAGACCCAGCGTGTGCACCCATAATGTGATATTATATCATTATGATGTAACACGACCCAGTATATTACTCAATTCGTTTCCTTTCATCCGCATTAAACGAAGCTACATAGCCGGCTTTCCTTTTGCCCACACTTCAATCGGCAGCCTATATGCTATAATTATATATTTGCATGAATGGCCGCCTCTATATATCACTGTTCATAATACACACACACATATAAATCCGCCCCCCTTCACCACATTATGCGGTCCCACAAAATGGGATCGCCTATTCAGACTAACCCTCGATCCCCGCCCTCCCCTCCCCCCACCCCCCCCCCCCTCCACATGCACCCCACCCACACACACACACACACACACACACACACACACACACACACACAACTGTCGTGCGGGCGTACCAGTTTGAGGACTGGACTGGAGCATCAATGCAACGACAGCCCTGGCCAGACCATGAATAAATTTCAAAACACTATAAACATGGCGATCATCTTACACTATTCATTGGCATCCTGCTGACACAGCGGGGCAATTATATTTTGATAGGCGGTGCCACCCCGTTGAAGTTAGCCGCACATTCCTGAGCCGCACATTTTACAAGTTAACATTCCCACTAGCGGCGGGCGGCGAATGCGCGCGTTTGATGACAGTACGTGGTTGGTCCACGGTTGTCGATATGACCATTCTAACGGCTATGCTTAGGACATGGTAGGTACGCGTGGTTACCAACGCATCTAAGCCTAGATCAGCTCTCAACGAATTCAGAGAATATACAACGTCCATACTATACACGAATAAAATCAAAAATGACACCACATGCAACTCATAAGCAATATGCTCACAGTTCCCAGATGCTTTTTAAAAAATGCAGCAAACATCCTCAGTGTTGGACCGATGTATGCGACGGTTCAGAACGGGTCCAAACCAAATGATCAGTTATTCATAGCTCAGATTGTCAACCAATTCAATTTCATGCTTGGGTAACATGCACGCAGCTTATATGAAAAGTGCATGCACAAATTGTTTCCAACATTGAGGGACTGAGTTGCACCATGCTCTGAACCACCATTCATCTTCTGAAATAGTGCATTCATGCAGTGCTATAGTTGTTATGACACATAGGCAGCCTGCATGGGCAGATCAGTTCAAATATATTGAAGCAATACATTATTCTTCACTGGAGATGGATGCCACCTCTGTAAGTTCTAAAGTGGATCCAGGCATTCTGATGACATTTCCCTGTTCGTAACAGGTTAGGTGTGTAATGTGAGGATGGGGAACCCAATGCCACACGTAGTTCCCTAATGGCTGACCAACTTGTGAGTGAACCCCAAATGAAATTATTCACATCTTTACTGAAGATGGATGCCACCCTTTGTAAGTTTTAAAGCAGATCCAGACATTCAGATGACAATTCCCTGTTCCCTCAGATTAGGTGTGTACATGTGAGGATGGGGAACCTAACACCACACATAGTTCCCCAATGCCTGGCCAACTTGCGACCCCCAAATGAAATTATTCACATATCATCTTCACCAAAGATGGAAGCCACCTCTGTAAGTTCTAAAGCAGATCCAGACATTCTAATGACAGTTCCCTGTTCCCACAGGGTAGGTGTGTACATGTGAGGATGGGGAACCCAATGCCACGCGTAGTTCCCCAATGCCTGACCAACGTGTAACCCCAAATGAAATTATTCACATATCATCTTCATCGAAGATGGAAGCCACCTCGGTAAGCTCTAAAGCAGATCCAGACATTCTGATGACAGTCCCTGTTCCCCCAGGGTAGATGTGTACATGTGAGGATGGGGAACCCAATGCCATGTGTAGTTCCCCAATGCCTGACCAACTTGTGAGTGACCCCAAATGAAATTATTCATATATCTTCCTGAAGATGGATGCCACCTCTGTAAGTTCTAAAGCATATCCAGACATTCTGATGACAGTTCATTCAGAATGGATATTATTGTCCTGAAAAAGGATGGGTAGCTGTACGCTGTATTTAAATATTTGTTATTGTTGTTGCAGCAAGCACCACAACCAGTAATGACACTACAAAGAGCACCACATTGTATTTCGTCTTCAGCAACAGAAATTAGTAAAATGCCATTTTTTAACATTCAGAGTATATCTGCAATTGATGTTCAGTCATTAAGCATGGACATCACTACGAGAATAAAAGAGACAGTTTCTTTGGAAGATTGTCAATTCTTAAGACCCCTTAATAAAGAGTTCAAAGAAGTACTGAAGGGTTGTACTGGTAAATCAAAAACATATTATGAAAATTGCTTACTAATGCAGATAGCGATTTTCATAGATGGCAGTAAATATGGTATTCACAAAGGTGAACAAAAAGCGGAACCTGAGAGCTGTTGTGTGCAATAAACATTTTGACACCTCGGTCCCTAGTAACACAGTTTCAATCTCTTTCATCATGGACATTTTGTAGTTCAATCATGAAGCCTGATATAACCGTTTACTACTATCCGCCCCAAAAAAAAAAAAGTTGACATCCGTAATCAAAGAATGATGTTGATGCTTATTGGTAAGATCAAAAAATATGGAATGCCATTAATGTTTATTGAAGAAGAATTCAGTCGTATTGATCAGACTGCTCGAAGTTGTGCTACAAAGCTAATAGAGCTGTACAGACTGCGATCTGCTCGAGGCTACAATTGGTTTGCTTTGTCAAGAAAAAAAAATCTGGATTATCATGAAGTGGCTAGTGCTTATGTTGATTTTTCTGAAATGGGTGTGGAGGATGCAGATGTAGATATTATATCGGATGATGAAGGGGAAGCTGATAACAGTTTTTTAATAAGTGCTGTTACTGATGATGGCATTTCAACAGCGGCACTACTTCCAGCACAGAAGAAACCACGAACACAAATGGTAACAGCACCTGTAAAGATCTCAGTGGTTTGGTCTTTGTATCAGTTTACTACAGATTACATGACATATCAAAACGCAGTGTCAGCAGAAAGGCTAGGTAAAGAAATGATGGAGGCTTTACAACAAGCACATGATATGGATAAGGCTTGTAGCGACAGTGGGACGATTGCTGATTATGGATATTTAGTTAAACTCTCAGACGATAACATGCTCAAACTACATGAGAGAAGCTGCATATCAGCCTTGAAAGGCAGGCAGCATCGCTTTTGTGAACGATCATTAATTTAACCCATTGACACGTGACATTCCAATTAATACTGCAGTGGTTTTGTAGTCAGTTAGTTTTATTCAATTTATAAATACCAAACTATTTTACACCAAGTAAAGGATCAAATACTATTTTAAAAATTACAGACATACAAAAACAAAGCATAAAGTGTTATTGAAAATTTTATTATTGTTTAATTGAGGACGGTATCTTACCCTCAACAGTGGCAAGGGTAAGGACATGTTCGTAAATAGGGTGATGTTGTGGTGACCTGCTTCCACGAATCCACATGACAGCAGCATGAAAGGAAGCATAAGAAAGTTGAGTGCATAGCAAGGGAATATGGTATGTTTTGCTTGAAATCATGTCTGCCTGTTGAACACTCACGAGCCATTCCTCCTGTTGTACAAAAATTCAATGGTGTAAAGACCCCATGCTCAACCTCTTTTACCTGTTGACAATATCGTCACTTTTTCATTCATATCTGTGGTATATTGCTGGCAAGTCCATGGAATGGTAGCTTGGAGCATTAGGGTGGAAAACCCTTAAATCAAAAATTCATAGGCGGCCCCAGCATTTATGTAGGGTGGGGGCCAAGCCCCAAAAGGGAGGGGCATTTTATATGTTATGGTAATATTGGATCTTGATTATTATTCATCTTGTTACACTCACTACACACATAATGCAAGTATAAACACTGCTACTCGAAAATTAGATTTAGTTGTTGCTCACCTGCTGTACAAGGGATGGACTGGGTTGAACACGCTGAGATGAAAGGCCATCGAAGAGATCGGTACAAGGAAAGACTTAATGCTCGGTACCGATGTGCGCTTGATATTAATTGACGTTGCAACTTTGCTTAGCTGTTTTCTGTTCCACTTCGTTTTCGCCTTTGGCTCGGCATAATTCGCTAGCTTGAGACTTGAAAAGACGGGATAATTCAATAAGCTGTTGTAACAAGGCCTAAGGCTAAACGGTATGTCGCGCACTGACAATGAAAGACAGTTAACACGTTAATATGCAATATCGTCGATCGTATGCGTCACTTATTGGATTTGCAGAGAGGAGGGGCCCCCAGGCCCACCTGGGGCCGCCTATGAAAATAATCATCCTTACCACGATTCCAAAAACCCCTGGAACGTATGTTGAGACGTGAGTTTTCATCAATGTTGACAGATTTGTGGTGGAAGCCTTCACCATTCAGTGGTTGTGAGGTTCAATGGCAACATTATGGCATACTTCTGATAACAAGGAAGCTGTGAGATCTCGTATTTCATTATGGCGAATTTTTGGAAAACTGCCCAAGTTGCATGTCATTGCATGGTCAACAGAGAAAGACATACCTCAAACAAAGTGCATCTTGAAATTCACCCTTATGCAGAGAGAAACCAAATTCTTCTAAAGGAAGTACAGATAACCATGAGGATGCACCTTTTTTCCCAGTAAGATCAACCAGTCGTTGCTGCTTAGCCAATAGGTTGTCATATATGCAATCAGCAATAGCATTTTGTAGTTTTCAATTTTCTGAATGAGTAGATTTTCTTGTTTCAGATAATGTAGCACCACCAGAGGGAAGTTTGTCCTCTTGAGAAATGATTAGTGCAACCAGCGGAGATGTGAGTTGTTTGGATGAGTTAATGTTTAATCTCCCGCAATCCTTATTTAAGGAAGGCCATCCTTAAATAAGGATGATGACCACTTTCTAAAAGAATGATGTAAACTTGGTGCTTTGTTTTATATTAGTGATTCACTAGATTCAAGATCATGCAGATCAGCGATACTGCCACGATTAAAGCAGATTTGGCTTGCTAAAAAACCGGTATTGCAGTGTAAATACGGCGAAACCGCCATTTGCCGCTGGCGATATAGTATACGTAGTGAGCAAAATTAACTCAAAGCGACGTATGGCAAGGAAGGACAGGTTTCTGGTAGCTCTAGGAGTAGAATGTACACTGTCAGATGGATCTGTGGAACAATATCCACGGCGTCGACAATCTACGCTCACTTACCGTCAAGTACTTCCAAAGATCGAAGCGATTGCGTACACTCGAAAGCGTCAAGCTAAGCAACCCTGCTTAGATACCGAGGGGAGCCACAGAAAGCGACGAATGTAATTCCTATGACATACATGTAGGCATATAGGTGAACAAAGCAGCAGCACTGCATGATTCGATCGTCAAATGACAGTGACAGCGACAGCAACAGTAGGACTAGGCAATGGCGTGGTCTCCTCGAGTCTGGCTAAGCCCCACTAAGCTCGAACACATATCGTATGCCAGTTGGCAAAGCTTCCTAGATCTCCCATACGGCCATACCCCCCCCCCCCCCCCCCCCCCCCCTCCGCATGCACCATTCTACATGGTACTAGTACTGTACTCAAGATAGGACTAGAAAGTACACTGTTCGATGGAGCGGCGGCAGACAAACCCATGCATTGCACGTGGTTTCAGTGAGGCTTAGGTACGTCCTGCACGCAGGCATTTGAGCAGAAGGGAGCATCTACATCAGTACACGTCATTATACAAATGCTTGATATTAATTCTGAAGTATTATGGTGTAAATACGTATAACTTATTAACCACAAGTTAATTCTCCGACGAATCATGCAGGTTGTGAGTATAGCTGGATCAACTGGCTATCAGAGAAAATCAAGAGTTTTAAAATCATTATGGTTTTTATGGTCAATAATCTCTACTATTGTGATCCTTATTTAAGGATGGTGTCAATCCTTAAATAAGGATGCGCCATTTCCTCCCTGTTTTAACACATGGACATTGATCATATTGACGTTTATCATGGAGGCTAATCTGTATACAATTGACCAATTCCATTTATTTTATCTAACTTACATGGTTAGCAAAAATAAGCAATGTAAAAGGTGATCCTTAATTAAGGATAATGACATCAGGATAAAGATTAAGCATTAAAACATAAATTGAGAAGAACATGTCATAGAATTTAAAATCCCCATGCCACCAGCTCTAACTGGCAAAGCAAATCTCTCTCTGGTTTTGAGCAAGGAGGGCGACCAGTTATAGCAGGGATTAGAAACTGGTGACTCGAGTTCTCCAAAGGTTGTAACAAGTATTGTATATCAGGAACAGTGCGCAAGATAAACAACCAATGACTCAAGAGCTGATTCAGAATTTATGCTGCATAAGCGGCCTGAGGTTGAGTGCGAGCAATTTCAGCAAGTTTTGACCCATGTTGCTTGCAACTTTACTATATACATACTCTTCATCAAAAAGTTCTGGATCCTAGTGCAGCACCAAGATGTCAATTGCCTTTCGTAGATATTTTTATTCAAAACAGAGTTTCTGCAGAGATTTGTTCAACTTTATGTTTTCAGGAATGTAGGCATCAAAGGAGGGCATGGCATTCCTCATCAGCAAGGATTGTCTCTGAACAAGAAATTTTGCTGTTGACATATAGCAACTGACAGCCTCAGACATGAAATAAATTATTCACCTTTTCTGGTGAACTTCTTAGTCTCAAGTGTTTTGAGGTACCTGCACACCAGCTGCACATCACTGTCCACTGTGTAAGGCACTCTGTGGGGTATGCCTGAATCTTCAGGGTAGGCAACTAGTCTTGAAACCTACTGTCCTGCAAGTCATTCAAGCATAGGACCTTGTTAGCAGAGGTGGAGTGACCACACACACATGTGAACATGCACCATTAAAACCTCCACATGTATTTCCAAAGAAAGCCCACTTGGAAGTGAGAAAGACTTGCCATTGACAGGATCTTCAACATAGCCAATGATGAAAAGACGAAAAGGAGAACTAACCAATAGTGTTCATGAGATCCTGGTACATCTTACGTTTTGTCTCCAACTGAATCCTAACATAACAAAGAGATATATGAAGGTCAGTGTCATGTGAATTGCAAAGTTGGTGACTGGAGGTCATATGAATTGTAAAGTTGGTGCCCTCCCCAAGTGATGGGACTGCCCTGCCTTCCCCAAGTGATGGGAGTGCCCTGCCCTCACCAATTCTATTTGTGCTTCTCCTCCTCCCCAGTGAAGAAGATGTACTTGTAGCAGGCATAGATGTGAACTTGTGATGTCACAAAGAGTTCTCCATTAAGGCAAGCCTCTGTGGGTGTATGCATGTGTGTGGTGTGGTGTGTGTGTTGGTGTGTGTACATGTGTGCATGTAGAATTAATCTCCTAATCATTACAACATGTGTGAACCCTCCACATTGATGAAGTAGAAGCATCGCAAGATGAGGATCTGTAGAACCTACCTGGGCTAATTGCTGGAGCAACTTGGAGGCATCTGTACACTTTTGAGCAATATACTTGGCACAAAATAAAAACTCTCCAATTGGGGCCCCAAGTAAATCAAAATAATATTTTAATACTTCAAATGATTTACAAGTAAAGAAAAACATTCTCTAACGAGAAAGTTGGTGGGATATAGGAATTGGAGGCAAAGATGGTGTAAAAGGGAAGGGAACAAGGTTTTGAGAAAAGAAAAATGAGACAAAATCCTATACTTAGCACGTGTAAATGTAACAGAACCAAAAGAAGTGCTAAATATAGGATTTTTGTCTCATTTTTCTTTTCTCAAAACCTTGTTCCCTTCCTGCGGGTGGATTACATCACCGCTACGTGGAAAGTGAAATAAGAACGTACGACGCACTTGTTCCGAGCGTACCAAAACATTGAGACAGGTGCATGTAGTTTGCCTTGTGGTTCACAGGCCTTATCTATAGACAATCTACAGATGCAGCTGCATTATTTATACATTGCTGTAAAACTGAACTGACTGTCAGTATCATGCAATTGCAATAACAGTGACTGTGGGGTGTATGCAATAGCATATGCAGCATCTTTGTGCAATGGAGATGAGCCGTCACACCAGTGCTGGGATAAGAAAAAGATGCGCCTTCATCTCCTTCGGTGCTTTGAAAGTACTTCTATGTCAGTCTTTCCAGCTTCTACCGCGATAGAATCCTAAATACCCTACAGGTACCAGCCTACTGTATTTGTCGCCTTCCATGGCACAAGAAGATATGATACTGTGTGGGACGTGTTTGGAATAATCTCGTACCCAGGCCCTCAATCCCACAGCTGCAGGTGGATTACATCACCGCTACGTGGAAAGAGGGTCTGGCGCATAGATCGAACATTTTGGTTCTGACTTGTTTTGAATGTTTATGCAATTATTGTGTCGTCATAAATGTCGTCATCGTGTAATTAATCACTGCAAAGTCTGTTCGGTGTCTGTGTCGAACTGCTCGCAAAGACGACAATTGGGAAGGCATACGCAGGACTCTAGTCTTTGTACCGCGCAGCTTAGGGTCAAGACGGAGCGCACACAGAACAGCTCTCTCCCCTTGCTCTTCAGACCCTTTCCCGGGCTGTTGCCCGCCGAGCTTTCCAAGAGATCGATACTCTATTAAACGCCCACCATGTCCAGAGGGCCGCGGACCTGTCCCGCCCTGTGCAAAGAGGGCATGAGGTACTACCACACCTACCACAGGCTGCCCCTCAAGGTTGCCGTGACGGCAGGCTTCGTGGGTTGGCTGGCGTGTGTGCTTGTGGCCATCCCCAGCAAAAAGTTCTTGGACAAGATTCCTGCCCAAACTTGCCCAAGATCTTGCCAAACTTGCCAAGATTATGCCGGCCAAGTTTTGGCCAAGATCTTACCCAAGATATGGCAAGATCTCAGCCTCCTGGCAAGATCTTGGCCTCCTACCAAGATCTTGCTCTTCTTGGCAAGAATCTTTCCCAAGAAATTTTTGCTGGGTCTTGGAGGAGAAGTTGCCCCTTTGTTGTAGGAGGGTGGGAGCTAACAGTGGAGGGGTGGGGCACTGTAGCCCTAAGATGGTGCTAGTTCAGGTAGCCATAGTGGTGGCCATTGTTATGGTTCTTTGGTACCAATCCTTCCCCATCCAGTATTACTGGTACTACGCGCTGCCTCTCGTCTATTGGTCCTATGTGTGGGTGCGGAGGTCCGCGTTCCGTGCCGCCTGGCAACGGATGGCAACCAATCGCGTGCTGCTTTTGAAGGGGACAGTGCACCTGGTGGGTGTGGTGGTGGGTTTGGAGGCCCTTGTCATGAGCTCCTTCTATCGGGAGGTGCTCTCTGCTGTCCTTGTGGTTGTCTCCATCTTGCAGTCAGTCTTTGTGATGCACGAATAATAATGGCGTCTAGCGATTCCCCCGAGTAGTCCCCGACATTCTAATCGCTGCTTGACTCATTATTGCTATGGAATGCAACTACAATGTTGCGACCGTGACGTCAGACCGTGCTGCAATCTGATTGGTCCTCCGAAATCGAGGAAAGTCAGAACCCATATCGAGAAATTGGCGGTCAAAAGGATTACGCGGTATTCGGTCATTGCGTAATTCGTTGTCCATAGAAAATGTATTGACGCATTCATAAAACTGCAGCTTACTGCAGAGCAAAACCAAATATTGACTAGGTGCTCTCGGATTTGTAATGTGGGGACTATTTGGCATATTTTGAGTAGTTTTTCGCACCTTAGGTACTTATATCCGCACTTCCACATTAATTATGCAAGGTTTCCAATGTCCATTCATTTTATCTCATTTCGTTATTCAGTCATCAATAGTTTCCCAACCAAATGATAATTTCCTTAGGTGCTAACGGATTATATGAGAGCAGTCAGTGTACTTATTTATCATCATTTTTTCAGAGCTTAGGGCCTTCAAATCGCACTTCCGTTGAATGGTTAGTGAGATACACCCCGGATCATCACGTGCCCCTTATCATCAGTCGGCCGTGCCCAGACCTAGCTGTTTTTTGATGTTGTAGTTAAATGACCAATAATTATTGCTATGTACTGACTTAGCATCATGACCACATGTAGGAGTGGCTAGGTGGCACTAATTGGGAAAGACGGAGGTTGCGATTACACAAAGGAGTTTGCCACTCAGAGAATCGACATGGGCATACAACCAGACAGGATCTTGTAAGTCTCAGAGTACTAGTTACGTAGCATGAATGCAAAACGTATTTTGGATGGTAGTGACTGTTCGTAATACGCTAAAAGGTTATATACCGGAGCGGTAGTACATGTAAGAGCATACACGTAGAGGTAACGTCTGGTACAAACGGCGGGAGCATCAAATATACAAGAGCTGCCATATTTCTATACGACTGACGGTACGCACTTAATTGACCTTTCCCATTGAAAATGAATGCATCATAAAAGATTCAATACTTCTAACTTTGCAAAAGCTAGTCCGAGTTTAAGTTTAAGTGCATTAGATTTGTGCCAACTGCAACATTTGAAAACTACCATGTTTTCTCGTACAATGTCCCATGTGTGAACATACATGTACATGTATATGTACATGTATGTATAGATGTATATATGTATGTGTGTGCGTTTATGACTATGTATGTGTGTGTGACAGTGTTTATGGCTATGTGTGTACATGTGTGTTTTATGTGCACGTATGTGTGCATGTGTTTTATTTGTATGTGTGTACGTATATGTATATGTGTGTATATGTACATGTATGTGTATATATGAATTAGTGTTATCTATGGCAACACCTCACCATATTAAAAAGTCTCCCGTGATCCTCCACTTCACTATACCAACTGCCTCATTCCAGGCCAGGTATGTGTAAAAGTCCGTACTTCCCTTCAGTACCTTATCGCTCATGTGTGTGTGTGTGTGTGTGTGTGTGTGTGTGTGTGTGTGTGTGTGTGTGTGTGTGTGTGTGTGTGTGTGTGTGTGTGTGTGTGTGTGTGTGTGTGTGTGTGTGTGCTACCCCTTATACCTACTTCACGAGCCTGAAATTAATTGTAGTGTAATTGGGGGAAGGAGGCTAGGGACACATTTTCCTGTCTAGCTATAGCCACCCAGCTTTGCCATTGGGTCTCCAAAATCAAAATGCAGCTTTGTGTATGAAACATACAGTAGGTTTAACCTCACCTTGACTAGGTCTCTTGTAAGAGCAATAACGGCCCGGACTCTCGTAGCTTAAAAAATTTTTACTGTAGGTGTAGAATCCATGTTCATGTATCTTAACTGTAGTAAGCCATATTACAGTACCTTAATTATGATTTATTTACATATCTTGTGAAACCACAAGTTCATTTACCACACTGCTGTTTTTCCTCTCTTCTCCTCCACCTCTTTCTCCTTCCCTCCTCCCATCCTCCTCCTCCCTCCCCCTCCTCTCCTCCTCCCCCTTCTACTTATACCCATCCTCACACTTCTCCCTCTCCTGCCCTGAAGATGTGTGGTCTGTGAGCTCATCACTGTTGCCATGGCAGCTCTACAGGGAATGAGCCTGTCCTCTGCAGTACGGGGTTTATTAATTACCATCATTTGGAGGTATGTCTCCATTGACGCTACATGTATGTGTCCATTGGTCCTACACATATCATGGGTGTACACAGGGGGGGGGGGGGGGGTCATTGGGTTCGAACAACCCCCCGTCCTATCCCCAAAGCAAGATCGCCTTCATCATTGAGTCTAATCAGTTTTATTAAGAACAAAATATATTGTATGATGCGTGTATGTTATTGTAAGTTCACCTATTAACCAACCCCCCCCCCCCCCCCCCCTCTTTCTGATGGCTGCGTATCCTACATGTATTGGTCTTCACTCATTGGTCCTCACTCATAGTGTTTTAAACTCTCCTCTAATCCCTGACCCTGTGGAGTCATTTTAGTTACAGGAAGTAGGAAGAGGTGTGGTTTTAGTTAAGGGAGATGAAATGTCCACCCACTCCCCCCATTGGGAGCACACACATCTCCTACACTTTACCTGTATCCCTACACTGAGCATATGTTGGCACATTGTCACTGCAGTAAGAATGGTGGAGCCACCTATGTGCTCCTAGATAATAACAATGTGGAGAACATTGCTCAAGAGATGGTCAGGCTTTTGTTTGTGCTGTACTGTTCCCCTCTTCCCCATCAGTCCCTCCTCGCCATCACTGTGAATTGATGGGGAGGAGGCAGCAGTGATGAGAAGACATCCAGTCAGATTTTCTGGTAAGCTCTCTGAGCTCCTCCCCCCCCCCCCCCCCTCTTCCCATCAGATTGGTTAGAAAAAAACTCCTGATGATTGAGTGGAGGTATACCCAGGTGGTCTGCCAGCAGCTCTGGTTCCAGGCTCAGTGGGCTACCTACATGGCTGCCTGGTATGGACCAGGGACTGAACCCATCATACCAAACAATGTGATGTAGCTCATGGACTGTGCCAGTCACCCTTCCAACCTCCACCAGGAGAACTACTACTCAAATGTAAAGCGTTGTGTTTTCATCATATAATGCTTGCTAGCAGACTGTAAAGTTGTTCAGTGGTGTTTTGTATTGTGCTGACATAAGTTTGTATGTTTGTGTACCAAATGTATCAAATGTGGACAGTTGAAGAAGGGCTGGTAGTTGTATTAGCTGCTGTCTGAAACTCACAGGTCTTTGTGGTTTCATAAGTATTGCCTCTTTAATTAGGAGTGGTGACATGTGGAAGAATTGTTATTGGTTGTGGGTTTTATGTAAATTAAGAGGTCAGATAATTCGTTGTTTTTCTTGCACCTAGCTCTGCATTGGCACTTATATGTAAGGCACTCTGCAATGGCTGCAAAGTACATGTAGGTTCTGCATTGTGACATACCTCACTGAGGTCAGATCTTACACCTCATTGTGTCGAATTGAAGGAAAGCCTCCTAATGGGCAATTCATGGCATGCTCCACAGTATAGATGGAGCCACATATGCAATGTGATGGTAATAACGGAGGTTGCCAGCCATTGTGTAAGCAGATAGCATCTCTAAAAGCAATCTAGGTTCTCAGGGCCATACCCAGAGGGGGTTCCGTAACCAAGGAAACCAATAAAATTGCTAGTAAAATCTGATTTTACTAGCAATTTTATAGGTTTCCTTGGCTACGAACCCCCTCTGGGTACAGCCGTGGTTCTTTTCCTCAAATTGTTGGATCCCACGCTCAGGAGGCAACGAAGTTGCACAAGTGATGCATAGTATCCTCAAGAGGTATGAAGAGCTCACTACTGTGAGGTATAGTTAGAGCAAGGTATGTCCATTTACCAGATTGTAGTACATGTTTTTTATTTTAAACACATACACCAGCATCTTTGCCATTGTGTATGTGAGTGATGAGTGCCAGCCTTCATGCCATCGATCACCATGGCATCCTGTTTTGTGTTACTGGCCATTGAACAGTGTTTCGTAAGAAACATGCAGGTACATGTATGTGAGCACTGTCCATGTGTGTGGGTGGTATGTATAGTATGCAAGCACTTATATTGTTTTTCCAGCTGTGGGTTGTGTGTATGTTTGCATGTGTATGTGATAGATAGCTAAACCACCCATTTGAGCGCAGCCATTCCTATTC
>OY811973.1:9481918-9512358 GCA_963681505.1 Eunapius fragilis | reverse complement strand
CCCCTCCCCTCTGTCCGCCAGTGTCTGCATAGGAATTAAGTAGTCTGCCATACACATGATTGTGCATGGGGGGGGGAGGGGGGGGGGCAGCTTTGGGCTATTCCATTATTTAACCATACACACCTACAGATGACAATAATTTCAAACGTAACCCCCAGGACAATATATAAAACCACCTTTTGTTGTTCAGTTTTTTAATACCCCCAGACAAGCTTCTGGACAAGCTTATGTTATACCTGCTAACCCCTACCACTCCCACCCCCCCCCCCCCCCCCCCCCCCCCAAGTACAAGCTTATGTTTTATCTGCTAGCACCCCGGGACAGGCATTTATACTACCCCCCTCAGGACATATTTGCAACCCTGGACAACGACATCGACATGTTTCTAAACACAACCCCCCACCATGGACACCATTGTTGTCATCTGTAGGAGTGTACAGTTAAATAATGGAATAATCCAATTGGTACCAGAGGGGCGGATATGAATTTGGGGGGGGGGGGGGGGGGGGGCGCATGCACATGGCTAGATCGCTGAAATCAACCTTAGCCTTAGTTTGGTAATGTAAAACTGATGGCCTTTCCTAACTCCCCAGTATTGCAACATCCAATACCCCACCGGGTTCAAACCTACCATAACTTTCAGTAGGAGTAATCAAATCGCTTCAAATTCAGTTTGCAAATAGAGAGGTCCCTACATGCACATTTTCCCGCTTGATATACGGGACACAACTTGCCGTGATAGGTACAGGAACCTCTCTACCCACAAACCGAATTTTAAAAGTGATTTGATTATAGGAGAACCGAAAAGTATTTGGCGGGTTTGAACCTAGTGGGGTATCACACATTGCAATACCCCAAAATGTATTTCACCATACAGAAATGGTGACTATGAAGTGTTGAGAATAAGAAGTCATTAGCCTTAACCGTTTGGAAGTTATAGTTATTCAAACGCAAGAGAATATTGAGGGGCAATTTTGTTGGAAACTGTCCCATATATATAAATGTGTGCATACATGTATTTGTTTTTTGTACATGTATATATGTGAAAATGTATGTATCAGTGTGTGTTTTATGTGTATGTGTACATGTATGTGTGCATGTTTTATGTATGTGTGTACATGTATGTATTTGTGTATGTTTTCACTTGTATGTGTATTATGTACACATGTATACTTGTATGTATGTGTGTGTTTTATGTATGTCTGTACATGTACATGCATATGTGTATATATACATATGTGTACATGTATGTATTATGTTTGTGTTTTATGTATATGTGTGTGCATGTGTATACAATTGATCGTTTGAAGTAATAATAGCACCATAATCATGTACAAA
Source organism: Eunapius fragilis (assembly GCA_963681505.1). NCBI lineage: Eukaryota > Metazoa > Porifera > Demospongiae > Spongillida > Spongillidae > Eunapius > Eunapius fragilis. The sequence goes on along the minus strand of OY811973.1, from coordinate 9,511,020 downwards.
ATAAAATTCTATGTTCTTGACCTTCATGTTTTCTCAGCCTTGTAGAGACTCACTGATGAAGAACCATGTGTGTAGCTATGTTAGTGATTCAGTGTCAGCGCTCTATTTGACATACTCCCGCCTGAAAGAGTGCTGCAAGATGTAAAATAGGTCACAGTCAAGTTGAACTTTAATTTAGGAGTATTGGAGTTAGTGATACATTAGTGTGGGCCTATTGCTTTCTGGCCACTTAATTATATGTAATCTTTTGTTTTAAGTAATGAATTGCTTCCGAACGTGATAAACAGATCTTGTTAGGACTGATATTTGTTTTATGGGACACAAATATAAGGCATAGTCTCCCTGTCTGAAGTAATCTCTGTGGATGCTATCACAGCCTCACCCGTCCACCAAAGGGTATACTGTCAAAGAAACTAGAGGACCCACCAGTTCTCATTGTTGTTGAAAGCATCATCACCTGCTGACAAGGCTCGGCTGCTCTCTGTGTCAGCACCTCATGCTGCATCCTGGCTACTGGTCACACCTCCTAGTCTTGACCTGAACTTTGAACACAATGAACTGTAATTCTCCATCCAATGGTGGCTAGGGATGGAGATGGCTAGAGGCTCCTCATTTTCTTTGTGCCCTGGCGCTACTACCTGTAAACAGGGTGGTGATGTTGTCACTGCATGGCCACAACCATCTGCGTAACGTGTATGTTGAGTTCTGCCATCGTGCCCATCTTCCAGGAGTGAGAGTAGAGTCAGGCAGTACCATTACACCAGACCTAAGCCGTACCCAGCCAGCGGATGTACTTGTCCTCGATTGGGAGAGAGGGAATACATCCACTGGCCGGGCGGCTTAAGTCTGGTGTACTGCCAAGATGGACATGGTGGCAGAACGCAGATGGTTGTACAACAATGGTTGTACAATTTTACAACGGTAGCAGAAGAAAGGAGGGTGAGTGTTAACTATGTAATTGCTGGTGTTAACAGCAAAGACAGTGTACAAATTAGCTGCAAACTATTGGCAGGTATATGAGCTCCTTGTTTTCTTTTCTCTAGCCTCCACCAAGAAGCGGCCACACACTCTGCAACGCTCTTTGACTTTCGTTATGTGGTGCTCCATCCAAAGCAACACCTATTATTCATATAAAACAAATGTCCTAGTTCTGAACATTGTATATATGCTCTCCCACGTGTGTTGTTGAGTGTTTATAATCACGGATCCTGTTCTGTGGGTTAGTTCAATCGTACACCAAGCTTGAAGTAGACCCACTGAAGTTACATGGGCGTAAATACTGGCTGCATGTAACTATTAATCAAACCAACTGCTCTTGCGCGTTGATACTTTTTTTTTGACTAGACTGGTAGGGTGTGTGCGGGAGCTATTTATTTGAGCGGAATTACTTAGAACATGTGGCTCGCCAAACAGACATGTATAATGCAAGGTACGAACATTACAGCTTTTGGCTTACACAGTATTGTCACATCAGACAAGAGTGTAACCTACCAGGCCACCCATACCTACACACCATCACATGTACACAGACCATCACCTACACACTATGATGACATACCAGTACACCTCACACATTATTACATGTACAGGCATCTGTATTGCTACACACTCAACAGGTCAGTTTTTATAAAGTGGGAAGGAAAAGTTTACATAATCACCCACAACTACCTATATACATAGTTCTTATCTAAAAGACCAAGCCTCCTGTCTGCTTTCAGCAAGTCCATCAATACCAGCAACTATCCACATTCACACATACAGTTCTTATACCACCAAATACAAATGCCAAGCACACCACAAATCTACATGCATGCATCACATGAAGTCTGCAGAGCCTTGTAGCTACTTGATGACCACACAAAGGCTGCAATGTCCCTTCTATTTGAGTTGTTGCTGAAGCTTTTTGTCATGCTGGCTGTATCACATTGACCATACAGCCATCTAGGGAGCATTTCATGTGGAGTAGGAAAAATAAATAAAAAGAACTGTTAGTGTTCTTAGCCTATCCTGTTGATCACTACCCCTTTATGTTGGGCAGATGACCTCTGATAGGGGTAGGCTAAGAACACATGTAAGGCAGAATTATGGGTACATGTATGAAGGGAACTGCATATGTTATCTTGTTGTTACATGTAGTACATATGAGTTGGTGTATGGGGTGCATGCCATATTGTTGCCCCTTGGCAATAAGTGATATAACCTCAGAGTTGCCTTAGCAACGAATTTTTAAAATTCCCCCTCTAAGGTTTTTATCAAAGAAACCCCATGTGTGGGACTGGTAGTGTTCACTGTTATGCTCACTGTTCTAGTGTGTGATGTGTAGTGTGTGTGCGTGTGTGTGTATGTGTGTGTGTGTGTGTGTGTGTGTGTGTGTATGTGTGTGTGTGTGTGTGTGTGTGTGTGTGTATGTGTGTGTGTGTGTGTGTGTGTGTGTGTGTGTGTGTGTGTGTGAATTTAAACTCATGTTGGTCTAATGATCTGTAGGCTAGGTGGTTGGCCGGCTATACACTAGGGTGCCGGTGTGCCTGTGGGGTAACCTGGTGTGTACATGCTGTTATTAAGGGATAACAGTGACACAATCCATCATCGAGAAAAAACATCAGTGGGGGGGGGGAGACAAATGTTAAGTTGAAACTTTTAGGAGCACTTTATACCAAGCGAGCCAATTCTATGCATGGGTTGTGTAACTTGTTATCCCTTCATTGCCAAGAGGGGGCAAAAATATGGGAGGTGTGGGGCACTCCCGCCCCATCAATGAAACTATGCTGGTGTGTAGGGTCATTGGGAATGTACACACTGTTGCTAGTGTGTACTGGTATGTGGTTGGTGGAGAATATGAGTTGGGTGTGTATGCTGATGGGATCATATAGTTGTGTATGCTGGGAGTGTACGCTTCATGTTGGGGGTGAAAAATGTTATTTGATGTGTTGGGTGAGTAATATAGAATTCTGAGTGTGACTGTGTTTTGAGTCATGGGCACCCCCCCCCCCCCCCTTTTGAGACTCAATGGCGCCCCACCCCCAACCCCTTGTAATAAATGCTTGTTAAATAATTTAACCCCTGTCCCAGTATTGATTTCTACTTACATGCGCCTCCCCCCTGCCCACTTCCCTACATAGGCAGCACTGACGCTACGGCAAGTACGGCGAACGCCATAGCACTTTTTATGTTACACCCCTGCTCATATATTGAAGACCCTCTTTCCACCCCCCCCCCCCCAGTCCGCCGTATCACTTTTTTATTGCTCTGCCGCCACTGCCCTATAATTGGTGCCCCTCCCCTCACCTCTGCCCCTCCCCCCCCCCCCCCCTTTCTAGAAAAGCTGGGGGCACCCATGGGAGTGCACACTTGTTAGTATCTGTGGGTTATGTGTGTGATGGTGAGTATAATACTGTGCAGGACAACATTAACTCACCTGTATGCTTGATCACACGGTGGCCATGTTGCCTGAAGTCATACTAGCTGATGTTTCCCAGGAGATGAAGCCAGTATGCTAAAACCCAAGCACCATACAATGGTAGATGTAAAGAGCATAGCATACATGTATATACAAATTTATGCACCCCAAGAAGCCACAAGACACATAAGCAAAAAGGATACTCAAGCATTAAATAATTTGAGACTCACCGTTCCTTTCATATACATGTAGCACGGACCACCCCTATTAGGCCCATACGAATATGCGCTCCTAACTTTTAATACGGCTATTTTCAGACAGTACAATACGAACAGGTTGATATCAAAGGATGAGGTCATGATTGTGGCAGTTCCTGAATTATGGGGGGAGCAAATTGATTGGCTGGAAGGAGTACAGTATGCGATCGCAGTCCCCGGCCCCCATAGGTGTCAGCGCGTTTATTAAGTTACAACTAGCGAACGTGGCGTGTACTATATGTATGCATAGTACTGATGCATATCCGCCACTTCTGTAACAGTAACAATGTGCCATTCTGCACTTAGTAACAATCCGCAATTGTACATAACCCACCTTTACAAAAATGTGGTTGGCCATCTATGTGCTAATTGATGCGCATCCACCCCTCGTCGGATGGGGTGGGGCTGGCCTGGATACATGCACGAGTTTATTAACGAAATACTGCTTATTGTAGTTATTAAAGCTAACGGGAGTGTTGAATATTATAATTACCTGCGCGATAGTAATTAAATTTTTGTCTTGATTTTTGTATAACGTTGCATACTTACAACGCAATGAAAAATAAAATTCGAATTCAGCCCAATTTTTAGTATTTTTCGAGTTTATTTAGAATTCAATTTGAAATAAAAATGCAAGATGACCGCCGATGTATGGGCCATTTCTCCATATGCAAAATGTTCGATCTATGCGCCAGACCCTCTTTCCACGTAGCGGTGATGTAATCCACCCGCAGCTGTGGGATTGAGGGTCTGGGTACGAGACTATGTTTGGAATGGTATCACCCAAGCTGCTTGTCTTTGCCTTACCACATTTTCAAGAGTTCTGAACCATGGCGCTGTTCACTGTGCTTTGCATAGAGAATAATAGACCGTAGGCCTTATCATCATAATACCAGTACATGCATGCATCTTTCTCATTTGATGTAATCAACTCATTCTCCGTTAACCATCGCTGATGTATATACATATTACATATCTGTACTTTGCACACGAGCAATCCCAGGATTGTCCCGATCTATGGTTTGCGCACGAGCAATCCGAGGATTACGCGGTCAATCCGTGGTTTGTGGCACAAACTATGGATCCAAGGTTTGAGCAGGACAATCCCTGGATTGCGCAAATCCATGTTTCGCGCATAACATAAATACGCAGTGGCACACATACACACATATACATGGCAATGTGCATACATTCACATCAATAATAATAACCGCTTAACACTCCATTGCTGGCAGTATCTTTCAATTGGGCAACACTCAAGTATACCACACTCTGATCATCTTCAAAGGCAACACCATGATATATGGTAACACTGGAGGTGGAATGACCCTTCTGGATTCCCAGATGGCCATCCAAGGACAGGTTGATCTCTTCGAAAATTCCGCCGTGTATGGAGGAGGCCTGGTTATGTCAGGTCGCAGTTTGGTAAACTTACCTGCGGAGCACCCAGTAGCCATTTCATATTTCCTTTCCTTGTCAGATCGTAATGTACAGCGATAGTTTATCTCAGCTTTGTGAATAACACAGCAGGTGGGCTAGCATGTAGGAACCATCATCACAGTGTTATCATGGCAGGTGGGCTAGCATAGGAGCCATCATCACAGTGTTATCATGGCAGGTGGGCTAGCATAGGAGCCATCATCAAAGTATTATCATGGCAGGTGGGCTAGCATAGGAGCCATCATCACAGTGTTATCATGGCAGGTGGGCTAGCATAGGAGCCATCATCAAAGTATTATCATGGCAGGTGGGCTAGCATAGGAGCCATCATCAAAATGTTATCATGGCAGGTGGGCTAGCATAGGAGGTACCATTACATTGCAAATTGAATGACTATGATTCAAGAATTGTTGTGCAATCAATAGCCATACATACATTCTTACATAATAATAATAATAACCATCGCATTTGCACATGTACAAACACGAGCACACAAAAAGACTGGAACAGTATACTGTCCACTAAAAACTTGGGTTTTATTTGCTCGTGGAGTCACGAAAGCATGCATCCAGACCTGGAGGACTACCATCGTCTTCAACAAAGGGTGACACCGTCCATAAATGCTGGGGCCGCCTATGAATTTTTGATTTAAGGGTTTTCCATCCGAATGCTCCAAGCTACCATTCCATGGACTTGCCAGCAATATACCACAGACATGAATGAAAAAGATATTTTCAACAGGTGAAAGAGGTTGAGCATGGGGTCTTTACACCATTGGTTTTTAGTACAACAGGAGGAATGGCTCGTGAGTGTTCAACAGGCAGACATGATTTCAAGCAGAACATACCATATTCTCTTGTAGTCAGCTGGCTACGCACTCGACTCTCTTATGCTTCCTTTTGTGCTGCTGTCATGTGGATTCGTGGAAGCAGGGCATCACATCGTCACCCTATTTACGAACATGTCCTTTCCCTTGCTACTGTTCAGGGGAAGATACCAACCTCAATTTTTAAAAAATTATAAAATTTTCTGTAACACTTTATGCTTTGTTTTTATATGTTTTTAATAGTATTTGATCCTTTACTTGGTGTAAAAATAGTTTGGTATTTATACTAAAACTAACTGAAAACAAAACCACTGCAGTATTAATTGGAATGTCACGTGTCAATGTAATGTTTACAAAATTTATGCCTTTCAAGGCCAATATGCAACTTTTCTGTATTCAACATAATGAATTAATCAAAATGGCAGCAATACAAGAATATTTGCTAAGCGTAGTTCACAATTTACTTAATCAAAACAGAAAGCAATACAAATGGTTCATCACAGTAGTTCACATTATCTAACAATTGGTCTAGTCATACATCACAACTGACAAAGCAATAAAGAATTATTGCCATTCCTGCAACTGAACAACGTCTTTCAAGGTCATCTTACTTCCAGTGTGATTTCTATCAACATGATTCCAAAATGCTTTCAATTCGTCATTGGCTTTATCCATCTTCCTTTCCCTGAAATAATTTGTAATGTTAAGGATGAACCGCTGAAGCACTTTAAGATACTCCACAGTAGAACAATCAACCTCTTGCAACTTAGTGTATTTGTATTCAATTGAACACCCAAGTTGTTCAGCTTCGATCCAAAAAATCATCCATAACAATTGAATGGTGTCTATGTTGCCAAAGGTCAACTGATCAGGATATATGCAGTTGTCCTTACCGTACATATAGTTTACGTATAGATCATCCATGGGCTGAGCATGTTCCACATCAATAAGAACTGGTTCATAAGTGTCGGAGTAGCATATATTTGGAAGCCGCACATCCAAATGTGCATACCCCAGCTTACTGTGCATATCATTCAAAATCCTTTCAACCGCCTTTCCAAGTTCATAAATACATTTCCTCGCCTCACTACGCCTCAGTGGTGACTTCAAAACATCAAAATAAAAAATGTTCCAATACTTTTTCTTACACCCAAGAGTAGTGCAGATGTTTAGAGGTTTTGCATCTTTGATCATACAATCCACCCCTTCAAAGTTTTCCTTTGCACACCTATCTGTAAAAATCTTTGTCACATACTGATGCTGCTGTCCATTCTTCACAGCTGTCAGGTGAAACACAAATGATGGAGAGGCATGCAATTGCTTTACTGCAGTAATTTGCAAGTCCTTGTGTAGAAGATGTGTTTCATGTAGTTTGAACATGTTATCGTCAGAGAGTTTAACTAAATATCCATAATCAGCAATCGTCCCACTGTCTCTACAAGCCTTATCCATATCCCGTGCTTGTTGTAAAGCCTCCATCATTTCTTTACCTAGCCTTTCTGCTGACTGTGCGTTTTGATACGTCATGTAATCTGTAGTAAACTGATACAAAGACCAAACCACTGAGATCTTTACAGGTGCTGTTACCAATTGTATTCGTGGTTTCTTCTGTGCTGGAGGTTGTGCCGTTATTGAAATGCCATCATCAGTAACAGCACTTATTGAAAAACTGTTATCAGCTTCCCCTTCATCATCCGATTTAATATCTACATCTGCATCATCCACATCCATTTCAGAAAAATCAACACTAGCCACGTCATGATAATCCTGATACTTTTTTCTTGGCAAAGCAAACCCAACCACTGGGCCATCATTGTAGCCTCGAGCAGATCGCAGTCTGTACAGCTCTATTAGCTTTGTAGCACAACTTCGAGCAGTCTGATCAATACAACTGGACTCTTCTTCTATAAACATTAATGGCATTCCATGTTTTTTAACCTTCCCAATAAGACTCAACATCAACTTTTGATTACGGATGTCATCTTTTTTTTGGGGCGGATAGTAGTAAATGGTTATATCAGGCTTCATGATAGAACTACAAAATGTCCATGATGAAAGAGATTGAAACTGTGTTACTAGGGACTGAGGTGTCAAAATGTAACCATTATTGCACACAACAGCTCTCAGGTTCCGTTTTTTGTTCACCTTGGTGAATACCATATTCTCCTTTGATATACTGCCATCTATGAAAATCGCTATCTGCATTAGTAAGCAATTTTCGTAATATGTTTTTGATTTACCAGTACAACCCTTCAGTATTTCTTTGATCTCTGTATTAAGGGGTCTTAAGAATTGACAATCTTCCAAAAAAACTGTCTCTTTTATTTTCGTAGTGAAGTTCATGCTAAAAGACTGACCATGAATTGCAGATATTCTCTGAATGTTAACAAATGGCATTTTACTAATTTCTGTCACTGATGAAGAAATTCGTTGCGGTGCCCTTTGTAGCATATCCACATATGTCATCATTACTGGTTGTGGGGCTTGCTGCAACAACAAAAACAAATATTAAAATGCAGTACAAATACCCATCCTTTTTCACAACAATAATATTCATTCTTGAATAGTAATAGTTACTTGAACATGCTTAACGATTTAACGTCAAATCACTCCTTACAACATGAAACTTTACGCAAGTAATGTAGAAACATGCCTTTCGACGTGTAGCAGGATAATTTAAAATTCACTCCTTATTTTTTGTGATAGGGCAGTTTGTTACAAAATAGGAAAAACAAGGTGATAGGGTAAAGTCATGTCAGATGGATCAACCTTTTCCATGACATTGCCCAATGTTGTCCAAAACTCCACCACATTGATGTCACATTTTGATGTACAAGCATGAATTTTGAAGTCTTTATTATTAACCACTGATAAACTGCAGCTGATTTTAATTGCTACCTACTGTATTTTGCAATGCTTACGCAAACAGAGGGGCATTTTTGGCATCAGATGTTCTATTATTAGTGGTATTGTTCATAATGCAGCACCATTTGACTTGACCTTTTTAGTTAAAATATTAGTAATATATCCAAACATTTCAATGGACACGGACGTGATAGTAAATAGACAGAATAAGATGACACATCAACAATGCGCAATTGTGCAAATTTTCTGAACACAAGTATCAAAACATATGAGAAAGTGCTTTTTCCCCATTACAAAGCTAATGGCTAAGATAGTTTTCAACATCAACGTTCATGGAAAACATGTAGCCCTCCAATGTAGTCTCATGTGCCATGATGCAATAAATGAGATAATATGATGGAGACTTTAGCCAATAATCCGTGTGCAGGAGGAATGTAATTATCAGCCAACACATATTCCAAGAATGTAATTAGTACCTGCAAGAGGGTGTGTCCGCTGAACAACATAACCACATGCCCGCAAATCTTCTGCAAGGTACCAAATTCATGGCAAAGGTACCCACAGCTGCAGCTGGAAGTGAGTGCGTGCTGTGTACTGTAGTGCGTACTGTGTACTGTCAAAATTACAGTGGAAACCCTGGTAGTTGAGTATAAATTTTTTTCCTACTCGTCAATGTTTGAAATCAGTTTTATCAATAATGGCTTGAGCTATCCTTTAAAGCCCCACTCATGTTATAACATGCATATTTTGATTTGATGAACTTTTGTACTCTGACCCTTATCTGTAACCTTTAGCTAAGGCCAAATAACAAGTATTTAATGTATGTGCTAAGCATGTTTTCCACTCCACCTCCCTGTTTTGTCTTGATCGTGCGGCACACTACCCATTGGAAAAACATGGGTTGCTTTTTTAAAAAACAAGAATAACGCCTAAACATGAATAGCACAAGTATGAATAAATTATTAACTCAAAATGGCGGAATTGTCGGATTCAGAAGAGTTAAGTGATAATGAAGAAGTCTTGCACCATAGTTCCAACAGTGAATTTGATGCCAGGGGTGATTAAGAGGTCAGCAGTGAGGATGAAGAACCTGAAACGAGCACACGTAGTCATGGTGGTGAACAAGGTAGAGTCATGGTCGCGTGCGAGGCACGGGTCGTGGTCGCAGACGAGGCACAGGTCGTGGTCGCGGACGAGGCATGGGTCATGGTCGCGGACAAGGCACAGGTCGTGGTCGCGGACGAGGCACGGGTTGTGGTGGCAGTCCAGCGCCTTGCCGACAACAAATGAATGCTGCAGACTGGCAGAAGAACCAAGGCATTTCCGTCACGATGCCTGCATTTGCCATGGAAGGTATTGGACCTATCTGCCCAGACGCTTAACCAGAACATGTTGTCGACTTATTTATCACTCCGGACGTAGTGAACATGATTAACAGAGAATCCAATTGCCGAGCACACAGTGAACTTGGTTCCTCCAAACCATCAGAGCTGCTCAAGTTGTACAAGGACATCACGCTGGCTGATGTGCATGCGTATCTTGTTGTCATTATCATGGGCCTTGTGGAGCTGCCAAATGAAGATGACTACTGGAGCACTGATACAATATTGGCCCAGGGCATCATGCAGAACATCCTCTCTCGCAATCGATTCCAGCAGATCAAGCATTGTCTGATGGCTGCCAACCCCACACCTGCTGAGAACGAGAGTGATCGTCTTGCCAAAGTCCATCCATTTCTTGACCTTTTACAGCAAATCTCTTGGGCTTGCTACAATCCACAACACCAACTCTCTCTTGATGAGAGCCAGTGCAAGTGTGGCCATCGCTACTCCTGCATTTCATATCGTTGGGAAACAAAGAAGCCCATAACTGATTACATAAAAGTATCCAGCCTCCATTGTGCTCACTGCGGATACTGCTATTCCTTCATGGTGGACACACGCGACAAGCTCCGTAACACACTAACACTGGTGCTTGATGTGTACGCACCACTCCCTCAAAAGCCCTTCTGCATTGCCACTGACCGTTTCTACACATCAGTAGACACTGCTAAGAAGCTGCTAGAGAAAGGACTGTACGTGTATGGCACTGTACGCACTGATCGTGGCATTGATAAGAAGTTGGAGAAGACTGCGAAACAGCAGCCTTTGAAAGATGGAGAATGGCGATGGTCAATGGCACCTCCACAACTGCTGAGCTGGTTCCGGAGAAACACAACACAGAGTGGTGTCTGGTTTCTCTCAACATGTCATGATGGTCACGAATTTGGAGAAGAAGTACGCAGACGAAGGCGAGGCAGTGCATCATTAATAAAGACAGTACCAGTTATTGCAATTGACTACAACACGTACATGGGTGGCTGTGACCGAGCCAATTTCTGCATGCTTCCTACAACACATATTTGACACACAAGAAGCACTGGTACATGTCACGTTTCTACTATGGCATTGATGTTCTTTCAGCATTTACTACAACACCACCCATTCCACTACTCAATTGACACAAAGGCATTTCGTTTGAGAGTGGTACAACTGTTTGCTGCATGTTCCCAACGCTCAGTGACAGAAGATGAGCGTGGACCACGCAAACGCTGTAATTCTGACACCCTGGGGCCTGAGCGCCAGTTTCCTGGACCACACTCATCACCAAGTTTACAGAGGGTCAACGCATGTGTGTTTGGTGCACCAAAAAACGCAGACAGACATATTACTGTTCATTGTGCAAGTTTGCACTACATGCCCGATTGTTTTTTGCCTTATCATCAGGCCCCACCCAAATTCTTTAGTTTGATAGAATTGTTTGATTGATTAAAAAGTCTTTGGCAGTATTCATGGATGTTTAAATAATGTTTGAAAGTCTTTGGTAGTATTCATGGATGCTTATACAACGTTTTATAATGTTTAACATCGATTCCATGAGAATCGAATGTATTTTTTGTCGAACTGCTTTTTTAGAAAATTAGTCGGAAAACGTTGTTTTACGTAACAAAATACATATTCCGATAGCCCAACTCTTTATAGGATGTTCAGTGCTATTCCTAGCTTTATATCATGCATGGTAACATACTTGCATTGATTTTAACTGACATGGTCGCCCGTTTATCGATGTTCTAAAGCTGCCAAGTACACTTTTTTCTGGAGCAGTTTCGAATGCATTTGACGGTACCTATAGATGTTTCTAGTTACCCAATAGAGAATAGCACAAGTGAAATGCTCTCAACCTGCCTGGTTTAATCAGGTTGATGCACAACACACTTTCTTCCGGTACCCAGACCCAAAAGTTTTGGTACCCAGACCCGAAAGTTCTGGTACCCAGACCCCAAAGTTCTGGTACCCAGACCCGAAAGTTCTGATACCACATTCACGAATCACAGACAAAATTATTGTACAAGTGCTACTTGTGCCTATAGCGTTAGGAAGGATTGTGTATTGCCTGATTCTGAAATCCCAGCAGATTGATAGAAGTTACTGGTTAGGCCACGAAAGAAATGCTGCTGCCAGATCTGAAGCCGGCTGTGATATGCAGATTGCATTCAGTCGGTTGACTTGTAGCCCCCATACTGCTTGTAGCTGAGTCTCGCCCAAAATTATTATCAGCCATTAAATGTAATAATTTGGTCTGGGGTCGAGGATTGAAGCTTCGACCCCAAGCTTTGAGTGTGTTTCAATGCTTCTGTAGAAGTAAAGGAACAAACATTGCAGGGGAGCTATGTCTCCTGTTGAGGTAAGAACATTGGGACAGTTTGTTAACCTTAAAAAGCAGTGGCGGATCCGGGGGGGGGGGGGGGGGGGGGGGGGGGGGGGTGGCGGGGGTATATCCCCTCCTCCGAAGTAACATGATAACAGTAAAAAAGCGGCTGGGGCAAAGCCCCAGACCCCAAGTACATCTTCCTCTCTTACACGCAATATTTTGTAGCCACGCCCAAACCATGATTATTAACGCCCCTCCCCTTTGCCCTCCCTCGCAAAAAAATTCTGGATCCGCCCCTGAAAAGGTCCAGGAATAATGTGTATTATTTTTCGGGAAGTGTCTAGCCGTTTCACTTCAGAAGGGAGCAAAAGTATGTCCAATGCTACAAATAGCGATAAACATCGAGTAGAAGGTTGGGTTACTAGATGCACGCAAATTTGGAACAGTTAGCTCTCATCCGAATAATTTTCTAAAAAGTAAGTTCAACAAAAAGTACGTAATAATCATTCAATTCTCATGGAACCGATGTTAAATAATGTTTTATAATGTTTAAAAAGTCTTTGGCACAATGTTTTATAATGAATAGAGTTGGAGTTTTAGAGGATAGAAATTCTAATAATGCAGTTTTGTTGGCAAACTAGTTTTCTAAAAGTTTGAAATTGTAGCTATATAATTATTTACATAAATGTGGTTATCATTGTTAGGAGTGAGAGCGAGCAAGTTGAAAACGGTTCTTTTCAGAACCAAACGAAGGGTCCATCTGCCAGCTCGATGTTGTACATTCTCAATGCGAGTGTCCTAGCATCAACTTCCTAAAGGTTCGGCATACTCGGCTAGCGATTCAAGTTCTGTGGTTACTCTTTCTGATAAATCAGATGCAGTCCTTCGAACTCAGCTCGAGCTTTCTGGCATGAAACAACGATTGCCTCTGCAAACCTGCTGCTTTGAGAAGAACTGATTCGCCATCAATTAGTGCAAGCGACTTGGAGCAACTTCCAGTTGTAAAGCACACAAATACGTCTCTGCCCTTCAAAACGCTTTGCACAACTGCTTTTTGATTAGGACGCAACCCAACTGTTTAGAAGCCGTTGCGATAGCGTCATCAATAGCTGTGTATACATTGGTACTCATACATTGGTACTCATCACAAATTCACGAGGTGCAAAAATCCACAACATGTAATCATCGGTGGTCATGTGACTGCCACAATCTGATTGGTAGCATCAGAAATCTGGCACTAGCACACAGAATGTTGGCTAAAGTCTCCAGACGTAATATCTCATTTACATTTAGTACATCATGGCACACGAGACTACCCTCCAATGTAGAATTGTTTTTACAAGTTGTCTGTGTGATTCAGTATAAGCATGCTCCAGATTAATCTGAACCTGTGTCAGCAGGTTTAATATAGGATTGATTGAGGAATGATGAATGTCATTTTAAAATTAAATTGCGTGGGGTTGGGACAACGGAGAAACGGATCGCTTATCTCTTTGTCGCATTTGAACAACAACACCAAGATCTACGCTTTCATGCTAGTTTCATGTCATAAAACTATGCACTTTTAGACAATCAAAGAACCTGTTTCTTGTGCCCATGAAAAAAATCATTGGTCTTGGTCGTCATCTTGTTCTTCCCCGAAAGGTATAACTCAAACTAGGAACGGTTTTGAAGATCAGCAATTGTACCAATCGCTTCAAAACTTACTGGCACGGTGCCCCTTAAGGTTATATAGATGCATATCACATCTACCAAAAGTAGCAAACATTATATATATATATGTTATACAGTATAAATGCTTCAACCTGCACTAAATTTATCTGACATTACAATCGCCGTTTAAAATAACATTATTTTGGCTAGTGAAGTTGTTTTTCTAAAATTGCTTTCGCGTAATCGAAACATGAGATCTAAGCAATGAGCAGATGCCTCCAAAAAGAAGGCCTCTGTATGCAACAGCTACAACGCAAATATTGAATCTAAGCAATCTGCTAAACGGCAGCAATATCAAGAAGACCTCGAGGAGAACCATGCCGCTAAAAGGCAGATATACACTGCAATTCATCTGCCATTAAAGGAGCTTAAAGGAGTCAGTATTGGATGGGTCTTAGAACTACCCAAAGGCATGTTATAGCATCCTGTATGTAGCATTTCAAAGCTAAGGGCTACTTTCTTTCACCTTAATATAGGCATATTATAGCATGCTGTATGTAGCATTCAAAGCTAAGGGCTTCTTTCTTTCACCTTAATATAGGCATATTATAGCATGCTGTATGTAGCATTCAAAGCTAAGGGCTTCTTTCTTTCACCTTAATATAGGCATATTATAGCATGCTGTATGTAGCATTCAAAGCTAAGGGCTTCTTTCTTTCACCTTAATCTTTCACCTTAATATAGGCATGTTATAGCATGCTGTATGTAGCATTCAAAGCTAAGGGCTTCTTTCTTTCACCTTAATGCTTGCCTATGCATGCAGCTCATTAACAATAAGGCTTCCTGTCATGCAAACATTAACACATTTCATGTATGCCTGTCCAAGCATGCATATTATCATATGCACAGTAAGGCTGGGCCAGGGTGGTCGAGGAGGCTTTGTCTACATTGTGAAGAATAATGATTTTCATTATTAGAAAGTTGGTGGGCATATAGGATTGACAATGGTGGTGTAAAAAGCACGGAAACAAGTGTGACAGAAATTTTACTGGAAAATTGAAATAGGCCTATACTTAGCCCATTCCTCAGGCGTGCACTGCTAAAATGTGAGTGGACTAAATATAGGCCTATTTCCATTTTCCAGTAAAATTTCTGTCCCACTTGTTTCCGCGCTTTTTATCCCACCAATATGCTCACCAACTTTCTCATTAGACAATGATTTTATTTACTTGTACAACTATTGTGTGCTCCATTAGACTTATGAATCTAGTCCACATAACATGATATGCTATGCAATGATCCTTTGCTAAGCTAGACCTGATTTTTAAAGTAGAACAAAAGACAATTACTCAAAATAGTATTCAACACAAACGCTATTCAACAAGTGCTATGATAGCAAAACAGAATATTGTATGTACTTCCTTGTACAAAAAAAAAGACTTACTATTGCAACCTCAAACGCCATCATCCAGACTAAACAGAGGAACCAGTAGTCACTAAACTGGAACAGGAAACCCGCAATCTCCAGACTGAACAGAGGAACCAGTAATCACCAAACAGGAACAAGGAACCAGCAATTTCCAGTCTGAACAGAGGAACCAGTAATCATCAAACTGGAACAGAGGAACCAGCAACCTCCAGACTTAACAGAGGAACCAGTAGTCAGCAAACTGGAATAGAGAAAAAATATTCAATAGTCACCAGAGAGAAAATAGCAATCTCCAAACTGAATAGCAAAAACTACATTTCTTAGTGACTTAAAATGCAAAAACAGACAAAATCCTTATGACTCTAAAGCTTTTTAACATGGTGGTAGGGGGCATTATTTAGGGTGGCCATTAGTGCAGCGATAAGTGCAGATGCAACCATGAGTGCAGACTATGAGTGCAGAGAACTAAACGCTGCCTATTAGAACCCCTTAAAATACATTTATGTACCCGCTTCTTATCTATGAACGTAATGCATTTGGGCTGTTTACGCTCCGCCCGTTTACACAGACACTAAGGTGGCCTATGCTTCCTTTGCTCCTCAAAACGAACGCGCGTTTGCCTTTCCGCGGTACAAAGATGACAAGGTTGGTATTCTAATTGAAGTGCATACTACCATATGCGCAGAACAAGAAAATAAATCCTATCTAACCGTTGAACTCCGACCTCTCAACAAACGCTCACTGAAAATATATTCAGGGCTCGTTCAAACAGAATACATACTCTCCTAAGCGACAGAAACACTAACACCTGCCAACTCTTCCAGACACGCCCTAACTTTAAATTTTAATGCACACGCATGCGTAGTAAGTAGGTTTATAATTAGAATATTACTGTACCTGTCTAAATACTCCTCATTACAGGCACCCTAAGCTCACAACACTTCAGAACAGCTGTAAAAATATATAATTTAATAATACACAACGTTTGGTACCTCTTATTTATAATGATCACGAATTCTATAAATTGCGCAGCAACTTAAAGCGCAAGCAATGTTTAGATAACCACTGACGCGACACTTATATTCGAAGGTTGGATCGATATTGCGTCCCTCGTGCACAACGTTTAGAGGTAAGACTAGTCTTTACGTAAGGCAAAGGCATGCCAAATAATAGAGTTGATGCAGTGGCCGAATTTTCAGTTTTCACGAAACACCCAAAACCACTTCCCATTTCACTGTGGAATTTCCCATTTCCTTTTTTTCTGTACATTTAGGGGTATAAATTCTTTTTTATTCAAATGCATTTCACTGTAGATTTTCCCATTTAATTACTCTGAAATGTTTCATATACATTGCATTCATGTTACATATAGCCAACACGTATGTTTACACGGACGTTTACACAGTTGTTTAGCTCTGTAGTCCATACTCAAAACTGGTACAATGTTCATCCTCCCTCTCCTCTTCATCCTCTTCTACGCTTTTCCTTTCGGAATCATTTGCATCCTCTGCAGGCTCAGCTAATTTCATATTCTTTTCCATTGACGTTTTAATGTAGTTCGCTTCATGACATACAATAATGGCATTTCGCTTGCATTCAAGTGCCGTCAAAGCAGAATCTGAGAATTACCGAAAGTTTATGCGTAGGAGAGAAAAATAAGGTATACTTAATTTATACTTTGAAATTTCAAAACTGCATACATGACACTATGAAGTTTTTGAACGGTATCTACCACTTAGAATATAGAGTGAACACAACACTTCGAAATTTCATTAAGTATGCCATAACGTTTGGATTTAATTTCTAGAAAGAGTATGCTTAATCATTGAAATTTCATAAATGTGTATTTATGCTTGTGATTTAATTCAGAAAGAGATTGACTAGCATTTTGAAATTTCAAAAAGGTATGCCATACACTTTGAATTTCTATAAAGAGCATGCTTAGTGCATTGAAATTTTAAAAAATGTATGCATGCTTGTGATTTTGTGCTTTTAAATTTCAGAATGGGATTGACTAGCATTTTGAAATTTCAAAACGGAAAATAAAACTTTGAAATTTCAGAAAGGGTTTGCCTTAAAGATTATTATTACATAAGGGTATGCCAGGGTTTGTAACTCTTTGAAATTTCAAAATGAAACTTTCTAACTATAGAAAATTAACTTTCAGGAAAGTATGCCTAACACTTCGAATTTTCATAAAGGGTGTGCCTAACATTTTGAACTTTCAGACAGGGTATGCCAAACACTTTGAATCAGTTTTCAGAAAAGGTATGCCTTTAACTTTGCTTTTGGACTCCACTAATCAGTATATTTATCACACAGCTGAACATACCATCAGTGTCTTGTGTGCTCAGAATGAAGTCATCTTCGGAACTAAGATGTAACACTAAATCTCTGTAGAGCTCAGAAAGCTTTCCACTGAACAAGTTACAAGTATTCAGAGGAAAGGAAATACATTGTGCTCTTGCAGCTTTATCACCAGCCACTGCAATAATAAAAGGTACAATGGATGACCTGAGAAACGGGCCTGTAAATATCAATGAAAGCGATTAAAATTGAAGATCATTCATAAGTCATTTACCTTCCGAAGAGTTACATGTTTGATAATATGAAACCTGGACCAGCAGTTGCAGATCTTCAAGTACAGAACAGACTGTGGCAATATTCTCAATTGGTGTGAAGCACACAATTGTAAATGAGCAGCGATTGGATGTCGTATTTATTGATCGAATTACTCTAAGACTTGCAGTATATCTAACCTAAGTAATGAAGATGTATTAATATTAATATTTTGCACACATTTTATGCTAACCATGGCAGAGTTTTCCCACAAATCGACAAAAGACAAGCTAAATCCACTGAATGTAGGAACGATTTTAAACACATCATCTGCAGAGAGTGTAGCTAAATCCGATCTCAAGAAGACAGCTAGATTAGATTTGTCAGATGTCCAGGTAATAGTTGATTCTGAGTCGACCACAGCTGATGAATGCACCTCTACAGATTGGTCTGGTTGTCTATTCAGAAAAAAAAAATTAAAAATCAATCCCATGCATATGTATACTTACTTCACAGCTCGTCTGCAGTAATCAACAAATGAGATCGAATCTCCATTAAAATTTGGAACAAACAGACGTAACAACATTTCTTCTGATGCAAAAGTGGGGTTTTTTTTGCATCTTCCCAACTCTCAGCTCCAACTTGATTTATGAAACTGGTTTTAACATTCTCCAACATCTTTATCTGGTAGCAGTGGGTATTTATGTTATTCAATTTCAGGCTACCGTCTTTAACTTTCTTTAATACATCCAGCATAGCACCTAAATCTATTCCTTTGAATAATCGATGCGTATTGTGGTGAACATGTGTACGTGAACATATGTTACAAGTATCAGAGATCATATAAAATGGACTTCCACATCAAGCAACTGCCACTGCACTGCAGAGTATGTGGACACAGGGTGATAAAGAGGAAAAGCAAAAAGATGAAAAGCATTTGCAGCTGATCTGCAACTTGCTTTCTCTATCTATACCCTTACTAATAATCCTCAAGTGCATCCTGAACATTTTTGCCATAGCTGTTATCGTTCTCAATGCAGAGAGGTATCAGTAGTGCCAGGGCAGGAGTGCACCATAGGTGACACCATTCGTATGGGAAGTGCATAAAAATGAAAGGTGTAAGGTACATATTACATGCTTTTATGCAACATCATCAGTATGCAAAATTATCCGACAGGTGTGTGAGCACTTCAATGTCAGTGCAAGAGGTCATGTCAGGAAGCATAGGATGTCAATCAGGCCTCACACCTAACATGTTCATTGCACATCTTTTGATAACTGCCCCTCTCCAATCTTTTCACATGAGCCCTACCCAACATTGGCAAGCCAAAACATATTACTGACCTGAATGAGTTGAAGTGTGTGATCCGTTCGAGAATTCTTACACAGCCTCTGGAACTGCCATGTCGTAAGCTGGCCTGTACCAGATGTGTTGTGGAGTCTCTTACTGCTGGGAAGGAAAGAGAAGCAGGGTCATTGCTGAAGAGGGCCACCTCCACTAGCCCTGATCAAGGCATAATATAACTGCGGAACAGTTAAGTGCATTCAGTCTCATTTATATTGTTATTTCATACTAAACCATACCTTGCAATCAATGACTTCATGCTTGCAAGCAAAACCCGACATCCAATCTCAGCTGCTCGTCCTAGAACAGTCAAGACAAGGTGTGCAGAGTTGCAGCTTGTCAGAGAAGGGGAACCATCTGTCCTGATGGAGAAGGAGATTGTCACTCTGAGTGATGAAGAGAGGAAGTCTCTTTACAGAAGGCAGACATCACAAATATTGCAATTGACTCAGCTCATGTATTGGCTATACAAGTCAGCCTGGCTATTTCCTGGAACAGAACGAGGCTTTTTAGACAGTAAAACATTGCATAAAATCTAAATAATAACCTCTTAATTGTCCAGGTAGCTCAAAACATCAGGAGTTTCTCTAGCTGGAGAGGAGAGGATGCGCTACATCTGCAGACAGATCGTGGGTTACAACCTGAAAGGAGATACCGCTGTTTTCATTTTCTCACACTTCTGGTGGTGAAGAGCTCAGGGAAGCTCTTCTGGTTTATATTTCCAACCTGGTTTGCATTAGCATCCCAATGGCATTTTGCCTTGTGGGCTTTTAATCAGTTAGAACATCAGCACAATGTAGAGATTGTGATTTGATATATTTGATGCAATGCATGTATATTCCCACAATCAAAGCGGTAAACTAGATTAAAGAAAGGTCCAACTACTGGTAAATGATCCTGGTGCTGTTTCTTTCATTTTTAATCATTTGCAGGTTGGCTGGTGCACTTGTTTGAGGAGGGTTGCTGGTGGATGAGGAGGAAGATGGCTGGTGGTTGGCCCACATGCACACCCACACTCATACACACACAGATATGCACCACACATGCAACTCACCCACACACACATGCACACCTGCCCACATAAACATGCAACCCACCCACTTACACATGCCCACACATCCACAAGGCACACACATTCACACAGATAAATATTCACCCGCCCACACAAATATGCACCCACACACACTATATCATGCACACCCATCCACACACACATGCACACACACATTCATGCACACATTGCACACCCACACATATCCTCTCCACTTAGCTTGTAGCATAGTGCGGGCTTGCCTTCACACATTCTACAGCAGCCTTCATGGACTCTTCTGCTGCATCTGCTACCAGTAGTTGATACAGTCTGTCGTCATACAATGATGGGCATGGATTATAAATATTATGCATTAATGATACCCACCTGCGTGGCATGGTGTTTGGGGGGTGTGATGACAGATATGGCACTACGCACTTGCACCGTGCCATATCCCCTCCAGAATTCACATCGTCCATAAAGACAATTGAGTTTTTTTTTTTTTTTTTTAATCTCACCGGCAGCTAACCCGCACTAATGCGCGCGGCCAAACCATGCGCATGCGCACTATAACCAACTCTTACATCGTGTGATTTTCTTTAACGGCATGCAGCAGGCAGCGGGCGAAGTCTACCTTTTACCTTTCCCAGGATTATTCATTAACACTATTGCAACGTAACCGCGGAATCAATTTTAATTAAAAATGTATTATTTGTATCGCGCGTCACAATTTTTAATTGGAGTGACTTCTGTGTGTACAACTAACTTTTCAAAATCAGTCTAGCCAGTGGATAGGCTACTCGCTAATGCCAGCTGATCATTCGTACAAGAGTCAACTAGCACTTGCACTTGGAGCAAGATGGTCCGTACGGGACGCTCTCGTATAAATGGACGCTGTAAAGAAGATGGGACTTTTGTCGTCATCTGGTTCCAAGTCATCAACCACAATGCCGTCATACTCCATTTCTTCCTGTAGACTCACTAGTTCTGTTTGAATGTCTTCAAACTCACCATCGCTGTTGAACATTTTTGGCTCGTCAGTATCTGGCTGCTCCATGAGATCAAGTACTAGAATACGAAGCCATCCTTTTTTTCCATTCTAATTTCATTCATGTGTCTTAGCATGAGTTTATCGTAATCTACATATCTTGCACTCACATCTCACGTTTTGTGCTTACTCGATTAAAAAACTACAGCACCTGCCCTGTTAGCGCCTTCAGAATTTTCCCGCAGTATTACTCCCGTATCGAAATTAGCAAGCATTATGTACCTTGCTTGTGTATCTTTAACACAGTAAACGTAAGCATTAGGTATTTCGGTAATGAAAAATGAGGTTCATAGGCATATCTGAACCTGCGTCAGCAGGTTCAATATAGGATTGATTGAGGAATGATGAATGTCATTAAAAATTTTAAATCGCGTCGGGAGGGACAACGGAGAAACGGATCACTTATCTCGTTGCAGCAATCGAACGACAACACCAAGATCTACGTTTTCATGCTAGTTTCATGTCATTAAACTATGCGCTTCCAGACAAACAAAGAACCTGCTTCTCGTGCCCATTCCCAAAAAAATTGTTCGTCGTCGTCGTCGTCTTCCTTAGGAAGGTATAACTCGAGCTACGAACGGTTTTAAAGAACGAAAATAGTACCAATCTCTTCAGAATTTACCGGCACGTTATCCTAGCATGTCATTTGGACACATATCACATCTAGAAAGAAACTACAGCGAGAAATACCCTATTTTGTTGCAAGTTCTATGGCCACTAGCAAGTTCTAGCAAGTTCTTAATAAAAAAAAGAAAAAAAAACTTACGAAACAAGTAAATAAAAACATTCTCTAACGAGAAAGTTGGTGGGCATATAGGATTGACAATGTTGGTGTAAAAAGCACGGAAACAAGTGTGACAGAAATGTTACTGGAAAATTGAAATAGGCCTATATTTAGCCCAGTCACATTTAGGCAGCGCACGCCTGAGAAAATGGGCTAAAAATAGGCCTATTTCAATTTTCCAGTAACATTTCTGTCACACTTGTTTCCGTGCTTTTTACACCAACATTGTCAATCCTATATGCCCACCAACTTTCTCGTTAGAGAATGTTTTTATTTACTTGTGTAATATTGTCGCTTATATACGACAACCGCCGTACGGGTTACATAGGGGCGGATTCAGGAATAAAAGGAAGGGGGTGTCCAGAGTGACGAAAGGAGGCGCGCGCGCGCAAATTTTTTTGCTACAAAGATTCACCTCCTCTGATGGAAACAGATTAAAAGAAAACAACATTTGCAAAAGCCACCAGGCATTGATGGGCTGTACACAAGCTGTGATATTGTTCTAACTATTTCATTTGGAATCTTAATTTTTTTTTTTTCCCAACTTTTACATCCTCTGATAGCATTTGATCCTGGCTGGATGGTATGAAATGATTCTTTAAATAGCAATATTTTCCACATCCAATAAGCCTGAGAGGAAAACATCACCAGTTACAACAAGGGCACACGGCTGTTTGTGGCTGAAACTAGGTTTATAATTAGAACATTACGGTACGTGAGCAACTCAGCAAAGGAAACGACCTCATTAAGAATGGCGTACATGTATGTTCCAACATTGTCGGTACCCTTAAATATGATCATATATAATACGCAAACTATATCTCAAAACTTTCTCACATTTCTTTATTCTAAACACTCGGTACGCACTCACTGAAGGCAAAGGCTTGATGTATAGGGAACACAGTTGAGGTGGATGAAGCCATACCAGTTGTCCTGTAGCTGGCCAGCATAAAACAACAAGAGAAATCACTATGGAAACCACCGTCATTGCACGCTTGCACAAGCTTCTCTTAGTGTAGAAGTTCAGAAAGTCTTTCTTTGTACTTATCAGGAAGCATTATTTTGTGATGATTGTTGCAGCTCTCATTCTCACTGTCACACTCATCAACTGGTTTCATCGGTAGCACTATCCAACTCAAAAAGAAACCAAATGTGAGCCCTCCAAAGTGGGCAAAGTTATCCAGGAATGGGAGGAAGACCCCAAATACAAAGAAAATCACCAGAAAAAAGGAAAGCATGGGGGGCCACTCCAATAACACAAATACAAAAATATTGGCTATAATCCCAAAGATGCTTGCTACTGGTCCAACCTAAAAGTAATGTTTTCTTTTAATGAGGTACAAAGGCAGGAAATGTATATGCACATGTTCATGCCCAAATATGGACTTCACCTGAGAGTAGTAGTGCAAATATGGCACTGAAAATGTTTCATCCAATTCCACTAAAGATTTAGACAAATGAAGTCTTGAGCCAACCAAGCTTCAGTTTGATGACCAAGAGGACCAACAAGTCAAACAAAAGAGTGAGAAGTAAGTGTAATACCCTAGAAGGAAGAAAGGGTGTGGTTACAAATAAAAGGGTTATAATGAGGGAGGGGCCAGGTGGAAGAGAGGGGCCACGTAGAGGGAAGGGTCCACGTGGTGGAGGAGTCAGGTAGAGAGGAGTGGCCATGTAGGAGGGGGCCCATGTAAGAAAAAAAAACACTTCTAATTGTAGCCCCAGCAAACACTGAACCTCACCCTGAGTGAATGTGTAGATACCCCTAGACTATACCACTGGTCTGGTTCATCCTTGGCTGTGAATGGAATAAGCCCACAGACAGCACTCAAGCATCCCACCGGTGATAGCAGGGATGGGGAGGAGTGTGTGCATGTAGAGATGGAGAGACGTGTGTGCTGTAGGAATGGGGAGGAGTGTGTGATAGCTAAGCAGGATGGGGAGGAGTGTGTGCAAGTAGGGATGGGGAGGAGTGCACACAAGTAGGGATGGGGAAGAGTGGGTACATGTCCCCATTACATGAACCCAGCAGGTGAGCTGAGTCAGCATAGTGAAAAGGAAATCTAATGGCCTGTTACATGGGAACAGAGGAAGGCTCCAGAATGGTAGCGACCTCCGAGGAAAGTACAGCGCTCCATGTGGTGATAAGACACTTGGCTTGCAGACCAACACAACATGGACGTCCTGTCAACTCGCACAAGAGGTAGCTGGGAGTGGACAAGCTCACAGCCTGGGAATATATCTGTGTGGGGTATGCAAGAACATCATACAGCAAAGGGCAGGTGTAGTAGCTGGAAAACTCACTGGCCAGTTGGAGATGCTAACAGAGTTCCACAAAGGATTGAGGACATTGTTGGGTTCAATGCAAGTACTGGGGAGGAGGGGATATGTGTAAGAGGGGTGCCCAGACCTCCATCTAGATTGTGACTTACTCTGGGGGCGGTCGAAGTGAATGCTGTCAATTGTAACATTTGTCTGAGCGCCACTGAACTGAATAAGGTATCTGAACCTGCGGCAGCAGGTTCAATATAGGATTGATTGAGGGTTGATGAATGTCATTAATAAAACTTCATTAGCGTCTGGAGGGACAACGGAGAAACGGATCGCTTATCTCTTTATCGCGATGGAATGAGAGCACAACGATCTACAGTTCTACGTTGGTTCCGTGTCATAAAACGGTGTGGTTATAGAGAAACAAACAATTTCCTGTTTCGCGTGCCCAGTCCTAAAATAGTTCTCCATCGTCGTCGTCGTCGTCGTCGTCGACTTCTTAGGAAGGTATAACTCGAGCTAGGAACGGTTTAGAAGGAGGGGAATAGTACCAATCGCTTCGAAATTTACCGGCACGTTATCCTTACATGTCATATAGACACATATCAAGTTCTTTTTAATAATGTATATAATAGATTTTTATTAATAATTTTAGGCTGTATAAATACTCTAACCTGCACTAAATATATTTGGTGTTTCTATCGCAGTTTAGTTGTTACTTTAATTTGGATAGTGAAGTTGTTTTTCTAAAAATGCCTTCGCGTACTGTAATCAAAAGAAGAGATCTAAGCAACGAGCGGAATACCTCCAAAAGCAAGATGTGAACAAAGCTAAAGCCCGAGCGCTCTACAAGGCCGATCCCGAAAAGAAGAAGCTAGGCCTCTGTACGCGACAGCTACAAGGCCGATCCCGAAAAGAAGAAGGCCTCGTACCGATTGGCTAAATGTGCTTCCGAGAGGACGCGGTACCGCAGGGGTCACATAACTACCACCACCACCCAAAGGTATGTTATGGCATGTTGTATTAACATTAAAAAGCTGTGCTTGCAACATTTGTAGAGCATAGTCGGGCGGTGTTTGGTCGGGCTTGTCACCCTACTACCTGACCAAACGCCGTAGTAGGGCCCGCCCGACTATGTACAGCACGGATCTACACAAAACCATTCACTTCGCATGTAAAGCATGCATGGTGACTCAACAGTGTGTACAGTAGTAGTGTCTATTGTTTTAATCTGATGTATAAAAAGGCTTCCTTATTATACATTTCAATATTAATTGGTGCTTTGTCCATTGTACACACCACCAGCACTAGCAGCAGACTTTCTTGCCACCACATGCTGCCATATCATGATCCTGTACTGTTGCACATCAAATTGTTATAGCTATACTTCTACTCTCACATTTATGTAGTGCAGAAATCAGACCTTCTGCCCACACTCATAACGCTGCAGACCCTGTCCAGATATAAACATATCCTTATCAATCTACATGGTGCCATGTTATCCCAGATCTACATGCTGTCATGTAGTTCACTTCCTGAGTTCTCACACTATCCATCTTTACTGCATGTAGGCTACACCTCCATGTTTAGATTGGAGCATTTTCAAATTTGACCAATAAAATTTTAGCACATGCAGTTAATATGATGGAATTGGACCAATAGAATATAGCACAGTCTGCACACGTGTTAAGGCTTTGCAGGTATAAAAGTCAGTCATGCATGCACCCGCTGAATTATAATGCACTTTGCAAAAAGAGGTAAAAATTTAATAATGCTCTATGTGGATTCACGTGTAAACTTGCTTGAAAAAAAAAAAGGTTAAAAAAAATTTAATCATACTCTCTATCACGTACATGTAGATGGCAGCTGAAGACCTTCGTGGTTTTTTTTAATAATGAGGGGTCGGAGGAGGAAGAGGATGACATTCATCCTCCGACTTCTCTCCCCTTCACCCTGTGAGAAGCCCCTCTGCACCACCAGCAGCGCTGCCCCCGCCACCACCAGCAGCAGCTATGGACCCACCACCACCAGCAGCAGCTATGGACCCACCACCACCAGCAGCTATACCCCTAGTCTCGTACCCAGACCCACATCGCAGCTGCGGATGGAATACATCACCGGCTACTACTCGCGTAGGCGGTGATGTATTCCATCCGGCAGCTGCGATGTGGGTCTGGGTACGAGACTACTATACCCCTGCCGCCACCACCAGCTGCGCTCCCGCCGGTACCACCGCCGCCTGTGCTCCCTAGCTCCCTGGCCTGCATGGCCACTGCCACCCTGGCTCAACCCAGCATGGCGGGTAGGCCGGGGAGGAGGATGTCCCCGCAGGAGACGAGGGCGCGGGCGAGGACAAATCGTTATAAATACTACTAATTCATTTGTTATTGCATTAAGAGATAAAGGGAATCGCCCAAATTCTATATGCTCTTCCTACATTTCATTGACTACTATACTGCTATGACAGGGTGAAAAAAAACCTATGAAACAACTAAATAAAAACATTCTCTAACGAGAGAGTTGTTGATATATAGGATTGACCAATGTTGGTGTAAAAAGCACGGAAACAAGAGTGACAGAAATTTTACTGGAAAATTGAAATAGGCCTATATTTAGCACACTCATAATATAACAGCACATGCCTGAGTAATGGGCTAAATATAGGCCTATTTCAATTTTCCAGTAAAATTTCTGTCACTCTTGTTTCCGTGCTTTTTACACCACCATTGGTCAATCCTATATACCAACAACTCTCTCGTTAGAGAATGTTTTTATTTACTTGTGAGAATATCCTTGGTGTTATCAGGTTAGTTGTGTTGTCGCACACGATGTACACAGTTCCAGATATTGCCCTCATCACTGTGCTGTATCCGATGGTTATGTTCTCCGTCGGCAAGTAGAAGACGCCCTGATCGAAAGCGAACTCTACACAATCGCCCTCCGACACGCTTCGTCGCCTGGTCAAGACATCCCTGAGTGAGCCGCACGCGCCTCCTACGTTCTCATTGGACCACACGCACGTGGAATTGGAAGAAATGCGGACACTGCGTGAGCAGCTAGTCTGCGTAACGACCACCGCGATGTGTGAGGGCAGGACCAGGAAGACAAGTAGTAGGAGATGACGCATTATGACTGGTGTGCATCTGCATGATTATCGATCGTGGGTTAGAGCATATATATTAACATGACCAAGGAGCGGCGTTTCGGTGACGCGTTGTTGTGTATAGGTCCTAATACATTGACTCGCCAATAATTTGAGCCTGGGCGCATAAGACTCCATTAGCAATGTATAATATTTACATATATACCACCTCTCTATAGGCATTATTGAATGGCACCCCGCATTAGTTATAATATAGATTCTTCAGTCTTGTATACATATCCATACATCTGGAGTGTCACCACAACTAGTAATAGTTTGGAGCTCGTTATTGTTTCAAGCTAGAAAAGGTTCGTGCAGACAAATCAAAGCTCAAATAAATCATATGTGTTAAAACATTCTCTACACGAGAAGGTTGGTGGTATATATAGGAATCAAAGGTAATGGTGGTGTAAAAAGCAAGGGAACAAGGCGAAAGGAAAAATGAAATAGACCTATATTAGCAACATGTTGTCATATTTAAATGTGCGTGCTAATATAGGTCTATTTCATTTTTCCTTTTCAATCAGAAGCCAGGCTTGTTCCCTTGCTTTTGATGCCACCATTATCTTTGATTCCTATACACCACCAACCTTCTCGTGCAGAGAATGTTTTCATTACTTGTTTCCTAAATTTTTCTGGTGGATTTGGTATTGTATTTAGTTCTAGAATCAGGTAGCATAAAGGTCAGCTTGCGCGATCATGACAGGTTTATTTCAGAATCTGCAATAATAAATACTACACTAGCCCATTGAGGACCAAAGGGTGATAAAGGTTGCAAAAGCGAAGCCATATAATACATAGGATAAATGTACTGTAAATTGATCCCATGCACACCGCAATACATGACCAAATTGATGTAAGCAACTTTGGCGTTATACACACATTTCAAACAGCGCATATTACTATAAAACGGAGAGAGACGCAGTATCTACCGTTGTAACTATTACAGAAACTATTCCTTCCATTTTAGCGATATACCATGCATGGTCATAATTCATCGATCCAATATTTCTCGATGCTGTATTAAACGTACCTTTGGGTGGTCGTTTGTTGGTCCTTTCGGTACCGCGCTTGACATAACTCGTTTGGCAGATCTGGCAGCATCTGGATCTTTCCACTTTTAGATGCTCGAGTGGAATCAGAATTGTCCTTGAGATTGCATGGTAAAACCATCGAATTTGATAACGCTGGTTATTTTATACTATTGTGATAGCTGATGTAATGTGCTATTTGTAGATCAACACCAAATAAGGTACTACTAGCTTCAGCTAATTGCCCGATCTGTTAGAAGAAGAAGAAGAAGAAGAAGAAGAAGAAGAAGAAGAAGAAGAAGAAGAAGAAGAAGAAGAAGAAGAAGAAGAAGAAGAAG